>CAKJTW010000613.1:0-34588 GCA_917880005.1 Nanger dama | reverse complement strand
CACTAACACTAACTCATCTAAACCTAAACATAACCCAACCCTACCCCTACCCCTACCCTTAACTCCTAAATCCCAACCCAACCCCTACCCTATCCCTAACCCTAACCTTAATCTCTAACTCCAACCCTACCCCTAACCCCAAAGTTAACCCTAAACTCACCCAACCTCCAACACTAACCCCTAGCCCCAGCCCCAGACCCACACCCAGCCCTAGCTCCCAGATGTCACCCTATACTATCCCAACCCAATTTTAAACTTCTAACTCCAAACCCCAACCCCCAACCCTAAACCAACGCTAACCACAACCCCTAACCCTATCTCACTTTAACCCTACCACCATTCCTAATTATAGGCTTAGGCTTTAGCACTTGGCATTAACACCAACCCTAACCCTATCTCAACCCTAACCCTAACCGTAACTCTATCCCCAATCCCAACCCTACCTAACCCTAATCCCAATTCTTTCCCCAAACCCCTGGAACCCTAACCTCAATCTGACCTTAAACACTATTCCAACCTCCCAACCCTAACACTTAACCATAACCCCAACCCCTAACCCTAACTCAAAACTTACCACTAAACCCTAACCTCCTAACTCCACCTAACCCTAACCCTAACCCCAACTGCAACCCCAACCCCAACCCTAACCCTAACACCTAACCGTAACCCTAATCCAACCCTAAACACCTTAAACCGAACACCCCAACCCTACCCCCCCTAACCCAACATAAACCTAACCAACCGCACTCCCCCGTTAACGCGTTAAACCCAAACCCACCCAACCCTAACCCTAATTGCGCACTAGCCCCAGCTCCTATCCCTGCTCCTAGCCCCTAGACCCACCTCGGTAGCACTGGGGCTCCAAACCTAAATCAAAGCTACAACCCTAAACCAGAACCCCAACCCCTAACTCAAACCACCCCTAACCACAACCCCAACCCACACTTAAACTTAACACTAGTGCCCAACCGTAGGCTCAGGCCTAGCCCAGCTAGCCCCTAGCCTTAACCCTAACCCCAACCCAACCCTAAGACTAACCCTAACTCTTTCAAAGCTTTACACAATAAGAACCCATGTCCTGCAATCCCGGAACACCAACCCCAATTAACTCAATCAAAACTGACCCAAACCCTAACCCAACCCCCAACAACAATTTTAAATTCAAACTCCAACCTTACTCCAAATCCCTTTAATCTTAAACCTAATCCAAACCGTATCCTAAATTTGTCGTAGCTATAGTTATTAGACAAAACTTAGCCCCAGCTTACCTTACTATTTTTAACCCCACCCCAACCCCCAACCTAAACAAACTCCAATTCTAACTCTAAACACTCCCCTCACCTTCCTAACCCCAATTTTTACACTATAATTCTTTATTTAATTTTTATTTTTAATTTTTGTTTCTTCTTATTTTGACCTTAATTAAAATTTCTGAGGTGTTAATTTTAATTATAATTAATATTTTGAATTTTTTTAATTTTAATTTAATAGTAACAAGTAATTCCCACCTTAAATCTTCAATTTTAACTTTAAATTAAATCCCTAACTCCTTTACCACTTGAAACTCCCCAATCTCATCGTAAATCCCTTGAACATTAATTTCCAATCCTCACTTCCTGTTCCCTAATTCCTAACCGCACCTTGGTGTTCTTAACCCTAATTCCTAACGCTTATCGTCCCATCTTCAATTCCTAACTCCTAACCCATTATACCTTAACCTGACTCCTATCTTTATCCTAAACCAACGGTAACCCTAACGCAACGCTAACCTTAAGCTCCTTAACCCTAAACCCCACCCTAACTCTCGACCTCAAACCTAACCTCACTGACCCTAACTCCTAATCACTCCTACCCCAACCCCTAAACTCTGGGCCCAACCTGCCCCAGCCCCAGCCCTAACCCCAGCCTCAGCTCCTGCACCTAACTTAGCATTATCTCTAACTATAATCCTACCCCCAACTGTAACCCATCCTAACCCCAACCTAACCTAACCCTCCTCACCAACCCCAACCCTAACCTGATCTCAACCCTAACCCCAACCCAACTCCAACCCCCAACACAACCCCAACCCTAATCTCCAACCACAATCCCAACCCTAACCCCAACCCCAATCAATTAGGGTTAGGATTAACGTTACTCTTAGGTTTAAGGTGAGGTTAGGATTAGGTTTAGGCTAGGTTAGGCTTAGGATTAGTTAGCATTACACTTAGGCTTAGGTTAGGGTTAGGTTTAGGCTAGGATCTGCTTAGGCTAGGGGCCTAGGTTTAGGCTGGTTCAGGCTAAGGCTTAGGCTAGGCTAGGCTAGGCCAGGGGCTAGTGCTAGGCCAGGGCAGGGCTGCTAGGCTCAGGGTCAACTAGGCTAATGCCACCTGGACATGGCCAGGGCAGGCCAGGGCCCAGGCCTGGCCAGGGCCGAGAGGCCAGGCCAGGCCAGGCCAGAGCCAGGCCCAGGTCAGGCCTGGGCCGAGGTTGGACCTAGTGTCACGACTAGGCCAGGGCCAGGGCTCTGCCAGGCAGGCCAGGACAGGGGCCAGGCCAGGCCAGGCCAGGCCAGGGCCAGGCCAGGCCCAGGCCAGGCCAGGCCAGTGCCAGGGGCCAGCCAGGGCACGAGCGGCCCAGGCCAGGGCAAGGTCAGCTGTCAGGCCAGGCCTCAGGCCCAGGCAGGTCAGGCCCATAGGCCAGGCCTAGGACAGGGCTAGGCCAGGCACCAGGGACTAGGCCAGAGATAGGGAGGCAGGCCTAGGCCAGGTCAGGAAGCGCCGCCAGGCCAGGGCCAGGCCTGCGCCAGGCCAGGCCAGGCCAGGGCCTAGGAGCCAGGCCAGCGGCCAGGCCAGGCTGGGCCAGGCCAGGACCAGGAACAAGGACAACCAGGGCCAGGCGGGGCCAGCCAGGGCCAGGCCTAGGTCAGACCGGGGCCAGGGCCAGCGCCAGGCACGCTCCAGGCCAGGCCCAGGGCCAGGCATAGGCCAGGCCAGGGCCAGGCCAGGACAGGTCAGGCCCAGGTCAGGGGCCAGGCCAGGCCTAGCAGGCCAGGCCAGCCAGGTGCCAGCTAGGCCCAGATCAGGGCAGGAAGGGCCTGGCCATGGCCAGGCCAGGGGCATGGCCTATGGCCAGGCCAGGCCAGGGCCGGCCAGGGCAGGCCAGGGGCAGGCCAGCGTCAGGCTCAGGCCAGGCCTGAGGCAGGGCCAGGCCAGGCCAGGACTGGGCCTTAGCCAGGCCTGGGCCAGGCCAGGGCCAGGGCCAGGCCAGGCTAGTGCCAGGCCAGGCCAGGGCCCAGGGCCAGGCCACGGCAGGCCAGCACATGGCCTAGGACCAGGCCAGGCTCAGGCAGGCCTTGGGCAGGCCACCCTGCCAGGCCAAGCATTAGGTCCTGTGCCAGCCAGGACTAGTGATAGGCCTTAGATCGGGCCAGGGCCAGGCGGGCCAGGCTAGGCTGGGCGTTGGGGCCAGGCCAGGTTAGGCAGTGCAGGGATAGGCAGGTGCTAGGCTAGAGCAGGACAGCTTAGGCTAGGGTCACGGCCAGGACCAGGTCAGGCCAGTGCAGGGCCGTGTCAGGGCAAGCCAGGCCAGGCTGAAGTGGCCAGGGCCAAAAAAAACCAGGATCACAAGTAACGGCCAGTGCCTAGTGTCAGGCCTAGGCAAGGCCTATAAGGCCTAGGCCTAGGAACAGAGTCCGGTTAGGTGCAGGAGTCCGAAGAGGTGGGGGAGGCTGGTGGGCAGGTTGTGGGCCACAGCTACTGTTAGTGCTAAAGTTGTGGCCAGACTGAGCCAGGGCTCAGGGGCCTCCAGGTCACGTCATGGTTAGGCTTAGGTTGTGCCAGTGGGCTGGGTAGGTTGAAGTGCTGGGGGGGCAGGGTTGAAAGGAGGGTCAAGCCAGACTAACAAAGGACTAGTGCCTAGTGTCAGGCCCAGGTCAGGGCCTATGGCCTAGGCCCAGACAGAGTCTCGGGGGGGGGTTAGTGCATGTCCGTTTAGGGGCAGGCTAGGCTAGGTTAGGCTTATACCCAGCTACTGTTAGGCTATGTTGGTGGCTAGACTTGTTGTATTTAAATTAGGGCCACAACATGGTTAGGGCTGGGCTAGGCTAGTGCAGGGCTGTGGCTAGTGCTCTGGGCTAGGCTAGTGAGTGGCTAGGATCTACTGCAAGGATTAGTAATAGTGCCAGGCTCTAGGTTAGGCCTATGGTTTAGGCCCAGGACAGACCGGCCAGGTGCAGGTGTCCGTCAAAGGTGGCCAGGGCATAGGCCAGATACGACAATAAGCTAGGCTGAAAAAAAAGCTAGGGCCAGGACCCAGCTGGTGGGCCTAGGCCAGGCCAGGGCCAGCATTGTGTCAGGTCAGGGCCAGGCCTAGAACCAGGCCAGGCCAGGCCCAAGGTCAGGCCAGGGCCTGGCTTGAAAAGACTGGGCTAGGGCCTAGGCCAGGCCACGGCCGGGTGCAGGCTCAGGCCAGGCCAAGCCTAGGCCAGGCAAGGGCCAGGGCCAGGCCTAAAAGTGGCCAGGCCAGGCCAGGCCAGGGCCAGGCCAGGCCAGTGCCAGGGCTCGTTAGGACCTAGGCCAGGCAGAGGCCAGGCCAGGCCAGGGGCCAGGGCCAGAGCCAAGGCTCAGGGCCCGGCCTTAGGCCAGGGCCAGGGCCTTGGGTGACCTAAGTAGGGCCAGGGCCAAGGCCAGGTCAGCAACAGGTGCCAGGGCCTGGGGCCAGGCCAGGACGAGGAGCCAGGTTCCAGGCCGGCCTCAGGCGGGGCCAGGATAAGGCCAGGCCACGTCAGCCAGGAGCCATGCTTAGGCCTGCACGTTAGGCCTGTACGTAAAAATAGGATGAGGACTAGGACTAGGCTAGACAGCCTAGGGCAGGCCACTGCTAAAAGCTAGGCCTACGGGAAAAAAGCCAGGGGGCAACCAGGGCCTAGGCCAGGCCAGGTCAGGCCAGGCACGGGGTCAGGGCCAGGAAACAGGGCTAGGCGGGGGTCAGTTAGGCCAAGTAGGCCTGATGGTCGGAGGCCAGGCAGGGGCGAAAGGCCGCAGGGCTATGGCCAGTGTAGGTCTTAAGGGTCAATATGTGTGGCCAGTAGGGGTCAAGGTTAGGCCAGGGCTAGGGCCAATAGGTGGGCTAGGGCCAGGGCAGGGCCTGGGCCTAGCCAGGCCAGGGTCCGGGGCTGGTCTGCGTCTAGGTCAGGGGCTTCAAGCAAAAATGTACCAGGTGGCATGCTCTACGTCAGCCTTTGGGCTACTTGGGGGGGGGGTAGGCCAGCATCAGCTTCCTGAAGGCCACTACAGGGCCTGGCTAGGGCCAGAGCCAGACTGGCCAGGGCTAGTCCAGGGCTGGCCAGGTTAGTGCTAGGGCCAGGCCTGAGGCCAGGTCCGGCATAGGCAAGGCGCTGGTTGGCCAGGGCTTAGGCCAGGCCAGCCTAGGCTGGGGCTGAGGCCTGGTCCCCTGCTAAGCCTGGGGCCAGGGGCTGGGACCTGGGCTGGGGCCATTGCTGGGACTGTGAACTGGGCCTCGAGGTCAGCCGACATTGCGCCAAGCCAGGGGCTGGGGTTACGGTTGTAGGCCAGGGCTGTGCCTGGTGCCAGGCAGGGGGCTCTGGGTAGGCTTAGGCTGGGACTAGGGCTAGGCCAGGCTCTAGGCCTAGGCCAGGGGCTGGTAGCCATCTCTGATTAGGCTAGGTTGAAGCTAGGCCAGTCATGTCAGGCCAGGCCCAGAGCCTAGGCCAGTCACTCGGTTTAGGCAGGGTCAGGAAGATAGGGCTAGGGCCAGGATCAGGGGCTGGTGGCCGGCAGGTCAAAATGCCATGCCAGGCCTAGGCTCAGGAAGAGGGGTTCCTACGGTCAGGGCCAGGCCAGGCCAATCCACGGCTCTTAAGCTAGGGCCTGTGCTTGTGGCCATTGGCAGGCCTAGGCCAGGCCTAGTGTCAGAATCAAGCCAGGAGCAGGGCTCCTTGGGGTCAGGGCCAGGGGCCGAAGGCTAGGCCTGGTGCCTGGGGCTCTGGGGCCGAGGCAGGGGGGTGCTAGGCCGGGACTAGGCCATGGCCAGCCGACAACTCAACTAGCAAGTTAGGCTCAGGGCCCAGGCCAGGCCAGGGCCAGCTTCAGCGGTTTTCAGGCCAGGCCTATTAGAGCCAGGGGTCACGCTCTGCTAGGGGGCCTAGGCCAGAAGAGGGGCCAGGCCAGGGAAGGCCAGGACTAGGCCAGGCCTAGGCCTAGCCATGCCAGGCCTAGGCCCAGCAAGAGGCCTACGGCCAGGCCAGGCCAGGCCAGCTTCACCTGGGCCTTGGCACAGGCCTGTGCTAGGCCATGTCAGCCTCCCAGGTCAGGCCCAGGCAAGTCCAGTGCTGTGACAGGTCTCGGGGTCAGGCCAGGTGCCACGCCAGGCCTGGTGCTCGGGGCCTGGGGGTGAGGCCAAGCCAGGGCCGGGATCAGGCCTGGGCTCAGGCCGGGGACTGTGGTCGCTCTAGGCCTGGGGCCGTGCCAAGGCTAGGGCCGGGAGACAGGCTAGTTCAGGCCAAGACCTGTGGTCAGGGCCAGGCCAGGGGCTAGGGCCATCGCTCATTCTGGGCCTAGGCCAGGCTGTGTGGGCCGGTGTCTGCTTAGGCTAGGCTGGGCAAGGCCTATGGCTAGGAACCAGGCTAGGGCTAGGCTTTGCGTTTTGGTTAGGCCAGGCCAGTGCTATGGCTAGACACAGGCTAGCAATAGGTTGTGGCCAGGGCCTAAGGCCAGGCTTAGGGGCTAAGCTTCGAGGTTAGGAGTTAGTGCCTAGGATTAGGTTTAGTGCTGTAGTGGCTGAGGACCAGGGGGGGGCCAAGCTCTCTGAGGCTAGGATTAGGGCTGGTTCTAGGGCTGAGGCTGGTGTTAGTGTGGGGCTGGGATTGGGGCTGTGCTTTAGCTGCGACTGTGGCTGGGTTTAGGGTTGTGGGGTTGGGGTTAGGGGTCTTGGTTTAGGGTTAGGGGGGTTAGCATTAGCGTTACGATTCAGGCTCAGGGACAGGTCGAGGACTAGGGCAAGGTTAGTGCCAGGACAGGGCCAGAGCAGAATAGGTCAGGCATAACAGGGCCAGGCCAGGCCAAAGGAGGAGGTTTAGGTGAGGCCTAGGATCAGGGACAGGGCCAAGGATAAAAAGGCCTAGGCCAGGATCAGCGTTCTGCTTAGCCTCTAGGCCAGGGGAGAGCCTAGGTCAGGCCAGGCCAGGGGCAGGCCTAGGGCAGGGGCAATGGCAGTGCCTAAGCCTAGGCTTCAGGCCGGCCAAGCCAGGCAGGTTGTGGCCAATGGGGAGCCAGGCCAGGCCAGGCCAGGTCAGCTGACTCCAGCACTGAGCCTGGGGGGTCAGGGGTCAAGATCTTGTGCCTGCTGGCCATTTGCTGGGATCAGGTGCGGCTTCAAAGGCCTGTGGACAAGGGTGAGGGCCAGCCAGGACTATGCCAGGCTTAGGCCTAAAATTGTCAGGTCTGCAGCCGGTGGGCAGGCCAGGGCCACGCTCAGCAGCCCAGTCCCAGGGCAGGGTTAGGGCCAGGCCAGGGCCCAGGGCCTCGGCAGCAAGTAAGCCCAGGCTTAGAAGGTAGGGGCAGGCTGGCCGGCCTACTTGGCATGGGCCTAGGCCAGAGCACAGTGGCCTGCCAGGGTCTCAGGCCAAGGGCCAGGGCTTGGGCCAGGCCAGGCCAGGGCCAGGCCAGGCCAGGTCAGGGCCAGGCCAGGCCAGGGCCAGGCCAGCCAGCCCAGGCCAGGGCCAGGGCCGGGCCAGGGCCAGGCAGGGCCAGGGCCAGGCCAGGTGCCAGGGCTAGGCCAGGCCAGAGCCTAGGCCAGGGCCAGGGCCTGGGGCCAGGCCTGGGGCCAGGCCAGGCCAGGCCAGGCCTAGGCCAGGGCCAGGCCAGGCCAGGCCGGGCCAGGGTCAGGCCAGGGCCAGGCCTAGGCCAGGCCAGGCCAGGCCAGGCCAGGCTCTGCAGGGCCTAGGTCAGGCCAGGGGCCAGGCCAGGCCAGGCTAGGCCAGGGCCAGGCCAGGCCAGGCCCAGGCCAGGACCAGGCAGGCTACGAGCCAAGAGGCAAGCCAGGGCCAGGCTAGGCCAGGATAGGGCCAGGGCCAGGCCAGGCCTTGGGCCAGGGCCAGGCCCAGGGCCAGGCCAGCACAGGGGGGCCGGCTGGGGCCAGGGCCAGGGCCAGGCCAGGCCAGGCCAGGCCTAGGCCAGGCCAGGGCCTGGCCAGGCCAGGGCCAGGCCAGGTGGGGCCAGGCCAGGCCAGGCCAGGCCAGGGCCAGGCCAGGCCAGGCTCAGGCTGAGGCCAGGCCTCAGGTCAGCTAGGGGCCACCAGGCTAGCTGCCAGGCCAGGGCCTAGGCCAGGCTAGGCCTGGGCCAGTCAGGCCAGGCCAGTCTAGGCTAGGCCAGGGCCAGGCTAGGGGCCAGGTCTGGCCAGGACTATGGCCAGGCTAGGGCCAGGCATCAGCTGGTGGGCCTGCCAGGCCTAGGCTAGGCCCGGGCCAGGTTGGGGTCCAGGGGCCTGGGCTTAGGCCAGGCCAGGCCAGGGCCAGGCTAGCCCAGGGGCAGGCGCAGGCCGGGCCGAGTAGGCCTACTTGGGGCAGGTCAGAGGCCAGGCCAGGCGGCATGGGTAGGTCAGGCGCCTCAGCCTAGGCCAGGCCAGGGCCAGGCCAGGTGTGGCTGGCCAGGGCTAGGCCAGGGCCAGGCTAGGGCCAGGGGCCAGGGCTAGGCCAGGCCAGGCCCAGGCCAGGGTTGGCCAGGTAGGGCCAGGGCCAGGGCCAGGCCAGGACAGGCCAGGCCAGGCCAGGCCAGGGGCCAGGGCCAGGCCAGGGCCAGGCCAGGCCAGGGCCAGGCCAGGCCAGGCAGGCCAGGCCAGGCCAGGCCCACAGGGCCAGGCCAGGCCAGGGCCAGGGGGCCAGGCCAGGCCAGGGGCCAGGCCAGGCCAGGCAGAGCCAGGCCAGGGCCAGTGCCAGGCCAGGGCCAGGCCAGGCCAGGCCAGGCCCAGGCCAGGCCAGGCCAGGCCAGGGCCAGGGCAGGGCCAGGCCCAGGCCAGGCCAGGCAGCCAGGCCAGGCCAGGCTCAGGCAGGACTCAGCAGGCCAGGGCCAGCCTGGCCAGGCCAGGCCAGGCCAGGCCAGGGCAGAGGCAGGCCAGGCCAGGCCAGGTCAGGCCAGGCCAGGTTAGGGCCAGGGCCAGGCCAGGCCAGGCCTGGGCCAGGCAGCCTGAGCCAGGGCCAGGCCCAGGCCAGGCCAGGGCCAGGCCAGGGCATAGCCAGGGGCCAGCCAGGCCTGGGCCAGGCCAGGGCCAGGCCAGGCCAGGTCTAGGCCTAGGCCAGGCCAGGCTAGGGTGGCCAGGTCAGGTTAGGCCAGGTCAGGCTAGGGCCAGGCCAGGAACTAGGCTAGGCCAGGCTTGTGAAGGCCAGGCCAAGGCCAGGCCAGGCTCAGGCCTAGGGCCAGGCCAGGACTAGGCCAGGCCAGGGCAGGTCAGGGCCTGGGCCTAGGCCAGGGCTAGGTTAGGCTAGGTTAGGCCAGGCAGGGGCAGGCCAGGCTAGGTCCTAGCCAGGCCAGGGCCAGGCCAGGCCAGGGCTAGGCTAGGCCAGGCCAGGGCTAGGCTAAGGCTAGGCTAGGCCAGGGGGTTATCGAGGCCAGGCCAGGCCAGGTTTAGGCCAGGCTAGGCCAGGCTAGGCCAGGCCTGCTAGTTAGGCTAGGCAGGCTGAGGCTAGGGCCTAGGCTTGGCTAGGCCAGGCTAGGCTTAGGTTAGGCTTGGGCCAGGCCAGGCCAGGCCAGGGCAGGGCCAGGGCAGGCCAGGCTGGGGCCAGGCTAGGCTAGGGCCCAGGCCAGGGTGGCCATGGCCAGGGCCTAGGTCCAGGCTCAGGCCCAGCAGGCCAGGCTAGGGGCAGGGGCTTAGGGCATAGGCCTAGGCCAGGCTAGGCTCCTAGGCCAGGCCAGTGCCAGGCCAGGCCAGGCCAGCCAGGCCAGGCCAGGGTCAGGGCCTAGGTCAGGACCAGGCTGGGGCTAGGCCTGTCAGGCCAGAGCCCAGGCAAAAGACAGGCCAGGGCCAGGCCTAGGCCAGGACCAGGCTTAGGCCAGGCCAGGGCCAGGGCTAGGCCAGGGCCTAGGTCAGGCCTAGGGCAAGGCCAGGGGCCAGGCCTAGGCCAGCATTAGCCTAGGCAAGAGCCAGGCCAGGCCTAGGCAGGGCCAGGCCAGGCAGGCCTAGGCTGGGCCTAGGGGGCAGGGCCAGGGCCAGGCCAGGGCCAGGCAAGGCCAGGGCCTGAGGTCAGGCCAGGGCCAGCAGGCCAGGCCAGGGCCGGGCTAGGCCAGGGCCAGGCCAGGCTCCACTGCCAGGCCCAGGCCAGGCTCAGGCCAGGCCAGGCCAGGCCAGGCATAGGCCTAGGCCAGGCCAGGCCAGGGCCAGGCCAGGCAAAGGCCAGGCCAGGCAGGCCAGGGCACAGGCCAGGGGCAGGCCAGGGCCAGGGCCAGGCCCAGGAGCCAGGCCAGGCCAAGGCCAGGGCCAAGGCCAGGCTAGGGCCAGGCCAGGCCAGGGCAACCAGGGCTAGGCCAGGTTAGGCCGGGCCAGGCCAGGCCAGGCCAGGCCAGGCCAGCCAGGCAGGGGCCAGGTGGCCAGGCTAGGCCAGGGCCAGGCCAGGCCAGGCCAGGCCAGGGCCAGGCCAGGCCAGGGCCAGATAGGCCAGGCCAGGCCTAGGCCCAGGCTGGCTCAGGCTATGGCTTAGGCCAGGCAGGCCTTAGGGCAGGCAAGCCAGGCCAGGGCCAGCTTGGCCAAGGGTCAGGGCTAGGGCCAGGGGGCCAGGCCAGGCCAGGGTCAGGCCTTAGGCCAGGCCAGGCAGGCCAGGCTAGGCCAGGGCCAGGGTAGGCCAGGCCAGGCTCAGGCCAGGATCAGGCTAAGGCCAGGGCCAGGGGCTAGGGCTAGGCCAGGGCCAGGCAGACAGGCAGGGCCAGGGCTAGGCAGGCCAGGCCAGAGGCCAGGGCCAGGCCAGCTAGGCCAGGAGGCCAGGCCAGGGGCCAGGCCAGGCCAGGCCAGGCCAAGGCCAGGGCCAGGCCAGGTAGGCCAGGCCTGGGCCAGGCCTAGGAGCCAGGCCAGGCAGGCCAGGGCCAGGCCTCAGGCCAGGCCAGGCCAGGCCAGGGCCAGGCCAGGCCCAGGCCAGGCCAGGCCCAGGGCCAGGGCAGGTCAGGGCCAGGCCAGGGCCAGGCAGGCCAGGGCAGGCCAGGGCTGGTCAGGCCAGGGCAGGCCAGGCCTAGGCCAGGCCAGGGCCAGGCCAGGCTGGGCTACCCAGGCCTAGGACTGGGCTGAGGGCCAGGGCCAGGCCTGGCCAGAGAGCCAGGCCAGGCTGAGACCTGAGGCCAGGCTAGGCCAGGACAGGGCCAGGCCTTAGGCCAGGCCTAGGCCAGGTCAGGCTAGGCCAGGGCCAGGCCAGGGCCAGGCCAGGCCAGTGCCAGGCTAGGCCAGGGCTAGGAGTCAGGCCAGGCCAGGCCAGGCCAGGGCAGGTAGGCCAGGGCCTGGGCCAGGCCAGGAAGCCACCTTAGGCCCAGGCCAGGCCAGGGCCAGGCCAGGCAGGCTAGAGGCCAGGCCAGGCTACCTAGGCCAGGCCAGGGGCCAGGCCAGGCCAGGCCAGGCCAGGCCAGGCCTCAGGCCAGGCAGGCTAGGCCAGGCCTGGCTAGGCCAGGCCTAGGCCAGGCCGGCCAGGGCTGGCCAGGAGCCAGGCCTAGCCAGGGCCGAGGCTAGGCTGGTCAGAGGCAGGGGTTGCCAGGCCAGGGACTGCCAGGCCCCAGGGCCAGGCCAGGGCAGGCCTAGGCCAGGCCGGCCAGGCCAGGCCAGGGCCAGGGCCAGGCCAGGCCAGGCCAGGCCAGGCCTGGGCCTGCCAGGCCAGGGCCAGGGTCAGCCAGGGCCAGGCCATAGCCAGGCCAGGGCCAGGCCAGGGCCAGGCCAGGCCAGAACAGGCCAGGCCAAGCCAGGCCAGGCCAGGCCTAGGCCAGAGCCACAGGCTAGGCCAGGCCAGGCTAGGCCAGAGGCCAGGCCAGGCAGGCCAGGCCAGGGCCAGGCCAAGGCCAGGGCCTGGCCAGGGCCAGGCCAGGCCAGGACTGGGGCTAGCCCAGGGCCAGGCAGGCCAGGGAGGCCAGGCCTAGGCCAGGGCCAGGCCAGGGCCAAGCCAGGCAGCTGGCCTGTGCCAGGCCCAGGGCAGGGCCAGGCAAAAGGCCAGGGACCAGGCTGGCCCACAGGGCCAGGCTAGGCCAGGCCAGGCCAGGGCTCTGGGGCTGGCCAGGCCAGGCCAGGGCCAGGCAGGGCAAGCAGGCTCAGGCCAGGCCAGGCCTAGGCCAGGCCAGGCCAGGCTAGGCCAGGCCAGGCCCAGGGCCTAGGCCAGGGCCAGGCCAGGCTTAGGCCCAGGGCCAGGGCATGCAGGGCCTAGGGCCAGGCCAGGCAGGCCCAGGGGCCAGGCCAGGCCAGGCCAGGGCCAGGGCCTGGGCCAGGCCAGGGCCAGGCCTAGGCCAGGGCCAGGCCAGGCCAGGCCAGGGCCAGGCCAGGCCAGGCCAGGCCCACAGGGCCAGGGCAGGGCAGGCCAGGCCAGGCCAGGCCAGGGCCAGGCCAGGGCCAGGCCCAGGCCAGGGCCAGGCCCAGGCCAGGGCCAAGCCAGGCCAGAGGCCAGGCCAGGCCCAGGCCAGGCCAGGCCAAGGCCAGGCCAGGCCCAGGCCAGGCCAGGGCCAGGCCAGGCCAGGCCAGGCCAGGCCAGGCCAGGCCAGGCCAGGGCCAGGCCAGGCCAGGCCAGGCCAGGCCAGGGCCAGGCCAGGCCAGGCTGGGCCAGCAGAGGCCAGGCCAAGCCAGGCCAGGCTAGGCCAGGCCTGGCCAGGCCAGGCAAGGGCCAGGCCAGGCCAGGGCAGGCCAGGCCAGGCCAGGCCAGGCCTAGGCAGGGCCTAGGCCAGGGCCAGGCCAGGCCAGGCCTAGGCCAGGGCAGGCCAGGCAGGCCAGGCCAGGCCAGGGCCAGGCCAGGGCCAGGGCCAGGCCAGCACTAGGGCCAGGGCCAGGGCCAGGGCAGGCCAGGGGCCAGGCCAGGCCAGGCAGGCAGGCCAGGCCAGGGCCCAGTGGCCAGGCCAGGGCCAGGCCAGGCCCAGGCCAGGGCCAGGGCCTAGGGCCAGGCCAGGCCAGGCCAGGGCCAGGGCCAGGGCAGGCCAGGGCCAAGCCAGGCCAGGCCAGGGCCAGGCCAGGCCAGGCCAGGCCAGGGCCAGGCCAGGCCAGGCCAGGATCAGGCTGGGCCAAGGCCAGGGCCAGGCCAGGCTAGGGCCAGGGGCAGGCCAGGCCAGGCCAGGGCTGGAGTCAGGCCAGGCCAGGCCAGGGCAAGGCCTAGGCCAGGTCAGGGCCAGGCTAGGCCAGGCCTGGGGCTAGGCCAGGCCAGGGCCAGGCCAGGCCAGGCTTCAGGCCAGGGCCAGGCCTAGGCCAGGCTACAGGTCACAGCCAGGGTCAGGGCCAGGCCTGGCAGGCCAGGGCCAGGCCAGGCCAGGCCAGGGCCAGGCCAGGCCAGGCCAGGCCAGGGCCAGGGGCCAGGCCAGGGCCAGGCCAGGCCAGGCCAGGAGGCCAGGCCAGGCCAGGCCAGGCCAGGCCAGGCCTAGGCCAGGCCAGGCCAGGCCAGGCCAGGTCAGGCCAGGCCAGGGCCAGGCCAGGGCCAGGCTCAGGCCAGGCCAGGCCAGGCCAGGCCAGGCCAGGCCAGGCCAGGCCAGGGCCAGGCCAGGCCAGGCCAGGGCAGGCAGGCCAGGCCAGGGCCAGGCCAGGCCAGGCCAGGCCAGGGCCAGGCAGGGCCAGGCCAGGGCCAGGCCAGGCCCAGGCCAGGCCCAGGCCAGGCCAGGCCAGGCCAGGCCAGCCAGCCAGGGCCAGGCCAGGCCAGGCCAGGCCAGGGCAGGCCAGGCCAGGACTAGGCCAGGGCCAGGGCCAGGCCAGGGCCAGGCCAGGGCCAGGCCAGGCCAGGCCAGGCCAGGCCAGGCCAGGGCCAGGCCCAGGGCCAGGCCAGGCCAGGGCCTAGGGCCAGGGCCTAGGCCAGGCCCAGGCCAGGCCAGGCCTAGGCCAGGCCAGGCCCAGGGCCAGGCCAGGCCAGGCCAGGGCCAGGCCAGGCCAGGGCCAGGGCTAGGCCAGGGCCAGGCCAGGGCCAGGCCAGGCCAGGCCAGGCAGGCCAGGCCAGGGCCAGGGCAGGGCTGAGGGCAGGCCAGGCCAGGGCCAGGCCAGGCCAGTGCCAGGCCAGGCCAGGCCCAGGGCCAGGCCAGGCCAGGGGCCAGGCCAGGGCCAGGGCCAGGCCAGGGCCAGGGCCAGGCCAGGCCAGGCCAGGGCCAGGGCCAGGCCAGGCCAGGCCAGGCCAGGGCCAGGCCAGGCCAGGGCCAGGCCTAGGCCTAGGGCCAGGCCAGGCCAGGCCAGGCCAGGCCAGGCCAGGCCAGGCCAGGCCAGGCCAGGCCAGGCCAGGGCCAGGGCCAGGGGTCAGGCCAGCAGGGCCAGGCCAGGGCCAGGCTGGGCCAGGCCAGGGCCAGGCCAGGCCAGGGCAGGCAGGCCAGGCCAGGGCCCAGGGCAGGGCCAGGCCAGGCCCAGGCCAGGCCAGGCCAGGCCAGGCCAGGCCAGGGCCTAGGCCAGGGCCAGGCTAGGCCAGGGCCTAATAGGCCAGGGCCAGGTGCTAGGGCCAGGCCAGGCCAGGCCAGGGCCAGGCCAGGCCAGGCCAGGCCAGGCTAGGTCAGGCCAGGCCTAGCAGGGTTAGGCCAGGCCAGGCCAGGCCAGGCCAGGGCCAGGGCCAGGGCCAGGCCTGGCCAGGGCCAGGGCCAGGCCAGGCCAGGGCCAGGCCAGGCCAGGGCCTAGGCCAGCAGGGCCAGGCCAGGCCAGGCCAGGGCCAGGGCCAGGCCAGGCTAGGCCAGGCCAGGCTGGCCAGGCCAGGGCCAGGGCAGGCCAGGCCAGGCCTAGGCCAGGCCAGGGCCAGGCCAGGCCAGGCCAGGCCAGGCCAGGCCAGGGCCAGGGCCCAGGCCAGGCCAGGCCAGGCCAGGGCTTAGGCCAGGCCAGGCCAGGCAGGGCCAGGGCTAGGCCAGGGCCAGGCCAGGCCAGGCCAGGGCCAGGCCAGGCCAGGCCAGGCCAGGCTAGCCAGGCCAGGCCAGGCCAGGTCAGCCCAGGCCTAGGCCAGGCCAGGCCAGGCCAGGCCAGGGCCAGGCCAGGCAGGGCCAGGCCAGGCCAGGCCAGGCCAGGCCAGGCCAGGCCAGGCCAGGGCAGGCCAGGCCAGGCCAGGCCAGGGGCAGGCCAGGGCCAGGGCCAGGCCCAGGCCAGGCCAGGCCAGGCCCAGGCCAGGGCCAGGCCAGGGCCAGGCCAGGCCAGGCCAGGCCAGGGCCAGGCCAGGCCAGGCCAGGCCAGGCCAGGCCAGGGCCAGGCCAGGCCAGGGCAGGCCAGGCCAGGCCAGGCCAGGGCCAGGCCAGGGCCAGGGCCAGGCCAGGCCAGGCCAGGCCAGGCCAGCCAGGGCCAGGCCAGGGCCAGGGCCAGGCCAGGCCAGGCCAGGCCAGGCCCAGGCCAGGCCAGGCCAGGCCTGGCCAGGCCAGGCCAGGCCAGGCCAGGCCAGGCCAGGGCCAGGCCAGGCCAGGCCAGGGGCCAGGCTAGGCCAGGCCAGAGGCCAGGGCCAGGCCAGGCTGGCCAGGCCAGGCCAGGCCAGGCCAGGCCAGGGCCAGGCCAGGGCCAGGGCTGAGGCCAGGGCAGGCCAGGCCAGGCCAGGGCCAGGCCAGGCCTTAGGCCAGGGCCAGGGCCAGGCCAGGCCAGGCCAGGGCCAGGCAGGCCTAGGCCAGGGCCAGGCCAGGCCAGGGCCAGGCCAGGGCCAGGCTAGGCCAGGCCAGGCCTGGGTAGGCCAGGCCAGGGCCAGGCCAGGCCAGGCAGGCCAGGCCCAGGCCAGGCCAGGCCAGGCCAGGCCAGGCCAGGGCCAGGGGCCAGGGCCAGGCCAGGGGCCAGGGCCAGGCCAGGCCAGGCTTAGGCCAGGCCAGGCCAGGCCAGGCCAGGCTAGGCCAGGCCTGGGGCCAGGGCCAGGCAGCTAGGCCAGGCCAGGCCAGGCCAGGCCAGGCTAGGCCAGGCCAGGGCCAGGCCAGGCCCAGGCCAGGGCAGGGGCCAGGGCCAGGCCAGGCCAGGGGCCAGGCCAGGCCAGGCCAGGCCAGGCCAGGCTGCCAGGCCAGGGCCAGGCCAGGGCAGGCCAGGCCAGGCCAGGCCAGGCCAGGCCAGGCCAGGCCAGGCCAGGCCAGGCCAGGGCCAGCCAGGCCAGGCCAGGCCAGGCCAGGCCAGGCCAGGCCAGGGCCAGGGCCAGGGGCCAGGCCAGGCCAGGCCAGGCCAGGGCAGGCCAGGCCAGGCCAGGGCCCAGGCCAGGCCAGGCCAGGCCAGGGCCAGGCCAGGCCAGGCCAGGGCCAGGCCCAGGGCAGGCCAGGGCCAGGCCTGGGGCCCAGCCAGGCCAGGCCAGGCCAGGGCCAGGGCCAGGCTCCAGGCCAGGCCAGGCCAGGCCAGGGGCCAGGCTAGGCCAGGCCAGGGCCCCAGGCCAGGGCCAGGGTTAGGCCAGGCCAGGCCAGGCCAGGCAGGGCCCAGGGCCAAGGGCCAGGCCAGGCCAGGGCTCAGGCCAGGCCAGGCCAGGCCAGGCCAAGGCCAGGCCCAGGCAGGGCCCAGGCCAGGGCCAGGCCAGGGCCAGGCCAGGGCCAGGGCCAGGCCAGGCCAGGCAGGGGCCAGGCCAGGCCAGGGCCAGGGCCTAGGCCAGGGCCAGGGCCAGGCCAGCCAGGCCAGGCCTGGGCCAGGGCCAGGGCCAGGCCAGGCCTGGGCCAGGCCAGGCTGGCCAGGGCCAGGCCAGGGCCAGGGCCAGGCCAGGCCTGGGCCAGGCCCAGGCCAGGCCAGGCCAGGCCAGGCCAGGCAGGCAGGGCCAGGCCAGGCCAGGCCAGGCCAGGGCCAGGCCAGGCAGGCCAGGCCAGGCTAGGTCCAGGGCCAGGCCAGGCCAGGCCAGGCCAGGCCAGGGCCAGGCCTAGGCCCAGGCCAGGCCAGGCCAGGCAGGCCAGGCCAGGCCAGGGCCAGGGCCAGGCCAGGCCAGGCCAGGCCAGGGCCAGGCCTAGGCCAGGCCAGCCAGGGCCAGGCCAGGCCAGGCCAGGCCAGGCCAGGGCCAGGCCAGGCCAGGGCCAGGCCAGGGCCAGGCCAGGGCAGGCCAGGCCAGGGCCAGGCCAGGGCCAGGCCAGGCCAGGCCTAGGCCAGGCAGGCCAGGCCAGGGCCAGGCCAGGCCAGGCCAGGGCCAGGGCCAGGCCAGGGAAGGGGCCAGGCCAGGCCAGGGCCAGGCTAGGCCAGGCCAGGGTAGGCTAGGGCCAGGCCAGGCCAGGGCAGGCCAGGGCAGCCAGGGCCAGGCCAGGCCAGGCCAGGGCCAGGCCAGGCCTAGGCCAGGGCCAGGCCAGGCCAGGCCAGGGCCAGGCCAGGGGCCAGGCCAGGCCAGGGCAGGCAGGGCCAGGCCAGGCCAGGCCAGGCAGGCCCAGGCCAGGCCCAGGCCAGGCCAGGCCAGGGCCAGGCCAGGCCAGGGCCAGGGCCAGGCCAGGCCAGGCCAGGCCAGGCCAGGCCAGGGCCAGGGCAGGCCAGGCCAGGCCAGGGCCAGGCCAGGCCAGGCCAGGCCAGGGCCAGGCCTAGGCCAGGCCAGGCCAGGCCAGGCCAGGCCAGGCCAGGGCCAGGCCAGGCAGGCCAGGCCAGGCCCAGGGCCAGGGCAGGCCAGGCCAGGCCAGGCCAGGGCCAGGGCCAGGCCAGGCCAAGGCCAGGGCCAGGCCAGGCCAGGCCAGGGCCTGGCCAGGCCTGGCAGGCCAGGCCAGGGCCAGGCCAGGCCAGGGCCAGGCCAGGCCAGGGCCAGGCCAGGCCAGGGCCAGGTGGCCAGGCCAGGGCCAGGCCAGGGCCAGGGCCAGGCCAGAGCCAGGCCAGGCTAGGCCAGGCCAGGCCAGGCCAGGCCAGGGCCAGGCCAGGCCAGGCCAGGCCAGGGGCCAGGCAGGCCAGGCAGGCAGGCCAGGCCAGGGCCAGGGCCAGGCCAGGCCTAGGCCAGGGCCAGGGCCAGGAGCAGGCCAGGCCAGGGCCAGGCCAGGCCAGGCCAGGCCAGGCCAGGCCAGGGCCTTAGGCCAGGCCAGGCCAGGCCAGGCCAGGCCAGGCCAGGCCAGGCCAGGGCAGGCCAGGCCAGGGCCAGGCCAGGCCAGGCCAGGCTGCCAGGCCAGGCCAGGGCAGGCCAGGGCCAGGCCAGGCCAGGCCAGGGCCAGGCTCAGGACAGGGCCAGGCCAGGCCAGGGCCTAGGGCCAGGCCAGGGCCAGGCCAGGCCAGGCCAGGCCAGGCCAGGACAGGCCAGGGCCAGGCCAGGCTCAGGCCAGGGCCAGGCCAGGCCAGGCCAGGCCAGGGCCAGGCCAGGCCAGGCCAGGCCAGGGCCAGGCAGGCCAGAGCCAGGGCAGGCCAGGCCAGGCCAGGCCAGGGCCAGGCCAGGCAGGGCAGGCCAGGCCAGGCTGCAGGCCTAGGCCAGGCCAGGGCTAGGCCAGGCCAGGCCAGGGCCAGGGCCAGGGCCAGGCCAGGCCAGGCAGGCCTGGGGCCAGGCCAGGGCCAGGCCAGGGCCAGGCCAGGCCAGGCCAGGGCAGGGCCAGGCCAGGCCAGGCCCAGGCCAGGGCCAGGCCAGGCTAGGGCCAGGCAGGCCAGGTCAGGCCAGGCCAGGGCCAGGGCCAGGCCAGGGCCAGGCCAGGGCCAGGGCCAGGGCAGGGCCAGGCCAGGCTAGGGCAGGCCAGGCCAGGGCCAGGCCAGGAGGCAGGGCCAGGCCAGGCCAGGGTTGGCCAGGGCCAGGCCAGGCCAGGCCAGGGCCAGGCCAGGCAGGCCAGGCCAGGCCAGGGCCAGGGCCAGGCCAGGCCAGGCCAGGGCCAGGCCAGGCCAGGGCAGGGCCAGGCCAGGCCAGGGCCAGGGCCCAGGCCAGGCAGGGCCAGGCCAGGCCAGGCCAGGCCAGGGCCAGGCCAGGCCAGGCCAGGCCAGGCCCAGGCCAGGCCAGGCCAGGCTAGGCCAGGGCCTAGGCCAGGCCTAGGGGCAGGCCAGGCCAAGGCCAGGCCAGGGCCAGGCCTAGGCCAGGCCAGGCCAGGCCAGGGCAGGCCAGGGCAGGCCCAGGCCAGGCCTAGGCCAGGGCCAGGCCAGGCAGGCCTAGGGCCAGGGCTCAGGCCAGGCTAGGCCAGGCCAGGGCCAGGCCAGGCCTGGGCCAGGCCAGGCTGCCAGGCCAGGCCAGGCCAGGCCAGGGCCAGGCAGGCATCAGGCCAGGCCCAGGCCAGGCCAGGCCAGGCCAGGCCAGGCCTAGGCCAGGCCAGGGCCCAGGCTAGGCCAGGCCAGGCCAGGGCAGGCCAGGCCAGGCCAGGGCCAGGCCAGGCCAGGCCAGGCCAGGCCTTAGGCCAGGCCAGGCCTGGCTAGGCCAGGCCCAGGCCAGGCCAGGGCCAGGCCAGGGCCAGGGCCAGGGCAGGCCAGGCAGGGCCAGGCCAGGCCAGGCTAGGCCAGGCCAGGCCAGGATAGGCCAGGCCAGTGGCCAGGCCAGGCCAGGCCAGGCCTAGGCCAGGCCAGGCCAGGCCAGGCCAGGGCCAGGCCAGGGCCAGGCAGGGCTAGGCCAGGCCAGGCCAGGGCCAGGCCAGGCCCAGGCCAGGCCAGGGCCAGGCCAGGCCATGGCCAGGCCAGGCCAGGCCAGGGCAGGCCAGGCCAGGCCAGGGCCAGGCCAGGCCCAGGGCAGGCAGGGCCAGGCCTAGGCCAGGCCAGGCCCAGGCCAGGCCAGGCCAGGCCAGGCCAGGCCAGGCCAGGGCCAGGCCAGGCCAGGCCAGGCCCAGGCCAGGGCCAGGCCAGGCCAGGCCAGGCCAGGCCAGGCCAGGCCAGGCCCAGGCCAGGCCAGGCCAGGCCAGGCCAGGCCAGGCCAGGGCCAGGCCAGGCCTAGGCCAGGCCAGGCCAGGGCCAGGCCAGGCCAGGGCCAGGCTAGGCCAGGCCAGGGCTAGGCCAGGCCAGGGCCAGGCCAGGCCAGGCCAGGGCCAGGCCAGGCCAGGGCCAGGCTCAGGCCAGGCAGGGCCAGGCCAGGCTAGGGCTGGGCCAGGCCAGGCCAGGCCAGGGCCAGGCCAGGGCCAGGCCAGGCCAGGGCCAGGCCAGGCCAGGGCCAGGCCAGGCCTAGGCCAGGCCAGGCCAGGGCCAGGGCCAGGCCAGGCCAGGCCAGGGGCCTGGCCAGGCCAGAGGCCAGGCCAGTCCCAGGGCCAGGCCAGGGCCAGGCCTAGGCCAGGCCAGGGCCAGGCCAGGGGGCCAGGCCAGGCCAGGCCAGGCCAGGCCCAGGGCCAGGCCAGGTCAGGGCCAGGGCCAGGCCAGGCCAGGCCAGGGCCAGGCCAGGCCAGGGCAGGCCAGGGCCAGGCCAGGCCAGGCCAGGCCTGGGCCAGGCCAGGGCCAGGCCAGGCCAGGCCAGGCCCAGGCTAGCCAGGCCAGGCCAGGGCCAGGCCAGGCCAGGCCAGGCCAGGCCAGGCCAGGCCAGGCCAGAGCCAGGGCCAGGGCCAGGCCAGGCCCAGGCCAGGCCAGGCTAGGCCAGGGCCAGGCCAGGCCCAGGCCAGGGCTCAGGCCAGGCCAGGCCAGGGCAGGGCCAGGCCCAGGCCAGGGCCAGGCCAGGCCAGGGCCGGCCAGGGCCAGGCCAGCCAGGCAGGCCAGGCCAGGCCAGGCCAGGCCAGGCCAGGCCTGCCTAGGCCAGGGCCAGGCCAGGCTAGGCCAGGCCAGGGCCAGGCCAGGGCTAGGGCCCAGGCAGGCCAGGCCAGGCCAGGGCCAGGCCAGGCCCAGGCCAGGGCCAGGCCAGGCCAGGCCAGGCCTAGGCCAGGCCTAGGGCCAGGCTGGTCCAGGCCAGGGCTGGGCCAGGCCAGGCCAGGCCAGGCCAGAGGCCAGGGCCAGGCCAGGCCAGGCCAGGCCAGGGCCAGGGCCAGGCCAGGCCAGGCCTGGGCCAGGGCCAGGCCAGGCCAGGGGCCAGGCCAGGCCAGTGGCCAGGCCAGGCCAGGCCAGGCCAGGCCAGGCCAGGAGGCCAGGCTCAGGGCCAGGGCCAGGCCAGGGCAGGGCCAGGGCCAGGCCAGGCCAGGCCAGGCCAGGCCAGTGCCAGGGCCAGGGCCAGGCCAGGCCAGGCCAGGCCAGGGCCAGGCCAGGGCCAGGCCAGGGCTAGGCCAGGCCAGGGCCAGGGCAGACGGCCAGGGCCAGGCCAGGCCAGGGCCAGGGCCAGGCCAGGCAGGCCAGGCCAGGCCAGGCCAGCAGGCCAGGCCAGGGCCAGGCCAGGGCAGGCAGGCCAGGGCCAGGCCTAGGGCCAGGGCAGGCCAGGGCCAGGCCAGGCCAGGGCCAGGCCAGGCCAGGCCAGGCCAGGCCAGGCCAGGCCAGGCCAGGCCAGGCCAGGCCAGGCCAGGCCAGGCCAGGCCAGGGGCCAGGCCAGGCCAGGCCAGGCCAGGCCAGGCCAGGCCTAGGCCAGGCCAGGCCAGGCCAGGCCAGTGGCCAGGGCCAGCTGCCAGGGCCAGGCCAGGCCAGGCCAGGCCAGGCCAGGGCCAGGCCCAGGGCCAGGCCAGGCCAGGCCAGGGCCAGGCCAGGCCAGGGCAGGCAGGGCCAGGGCTCAGGCCAGGCCAGGCCAGGCCAGGCCAGGCCAGGCCAGGCCCAGGCCAGGCCAGGGTCAGGGCCAGGCCAGGCAGGCCAGGCCTAGGGCACAGGCCAGGCCAGGCCAGGGCCAGGCCAGGCCAGGGCCAGGCCAGGCCAGGCCAGGCCAGGCCAGGCCAGGCCAGGCCAGGCCAGGGCAGGCCAGGCCAGGGCCAGGCCAGGCCAGGGCCCAGGCCAGGCCAGGCCAGGCTAGGGTCAGGCTAGGCCAGGGCCAGGCCAGGCCAGGCCAGGCCAGGGCCCAGGCCAGGGCCAGGCCAGGCCAGGCCAGGGCCAGGCCTGGGCCAGGGCCAGGCCAGGGCCAGGCCAGGCTGGGCCAGGCCCAGGCCAGGCCAGGCCAGGCCAGGCCTTGCAGGCCAGGCCAGGCCAGGCCAGCCAGGCCCAGGGCCAGGCCAGGGCCAGGGCCAGGCCAGGCCAGGGCCAGGCAGGCCAGGCCAGGCCACGCCAGGCCAGGGCCAGGGCCAGGGCCAGGCCAGGGGCCAGGCCAGGCCAGGCCAGGCCAGGCCAGGCCAGGCCAGGCCAGGCCAGGCCAGGCCAGGCCAGGCCAGGCCCAGGGGCCAGGCCAGGGCCTAGGGCCAGGCCAGGCCAGGGCCAGGCCAGGCCAGGGCCAGGCCAGGCCAGGCCAGGCCAGGCCAGGGCCAGGCCAGGCCAGGCCAGGCCAGGGCCAGGCCAGGCCAGGCCAGGCAGGCCAGGCCCAGGCCAGGCCAGGCCAGGGCCAGGCCAGGCCAGGGCCAGGCCTAGGCCAGGGCCAGGGCCAGGCCAGGCCAGGCCAGGGCCAGGCCAGGCCAGGCCAGGGCCAGGCCAGGGCCAGGCCAGGCCCAGGGCCAGGCCAGGCCAGGCCAGGCCAGGGGCCAGGCCCAGGCCAGGCCAGGGCCAGCCAGGCCAGGCCAGGCCAGGCCAGGCCAGGCCAGGCCAGGGCAGGCCAGGCCAGGCCAGGCCAGGCCAGGCCAGGCCTAGGCCAGGCCAGGCCAGGCCCAGGCCAGGCCCAGGCCAGGCCAGGCCAGGCCCAGGCCAGGCCAGGGCCAGGCCAGGCCAGGGCCAGGCCAGGCCAGGCCAGGGCAGGCCAGGCCAGGCCAGGGCCAGGGCCAGGCCAGGCCAGGCCAGGCCAGGCCAGGCCAGGCCAGGGCCAGGCCCAGGCCAGGCCAGGCCAGGCCAGGCCAGGGCCAGGCAGGCCAGGCCAGGCCAGGGCCAGGCCAGGCCAGGCCTAGGCCAGGCCAGGCAGGGCCAGGCCAGGGCCAGGCCAGGCCAGGCCAGGCCAGGCCAGGCCAGGGCCAGGCCAGGGGCCAGGCCAGGGCCAGGCCAGGCCAGGCCAGGCCAGGCCAGGGCCAGGCCAGGCCAGGGCCAGGCCAGGCCAGGGCCAGGCCAGGCCAGGCCAGGCCAGGCCAGGCCAGGCCAGGGCCAGGCCAGGCCCAGGCCAGGCCAGGCCAGGCCAGGCCAGGCCAGGCCAGGCCAGGCAGGGCCAGGCCAGGCCAGGCCAGGCCAGGCCAGGCCAGGCCAGGCCAGGCCTAGGCCTAGGCCAGGCCAGGCCAGGGCCAGGCCAGGCCAGGCCAGGGCCAGGCCAGGCCAGGCCAGGGCCAGGCAGGCTAGGGCCAGGGCCAGGCTAGGCCAGGGCAGGGCCAGGGCTGGCCTAGGCCAGGCCAGGCCAGGCCAGGCCAGGCCAGGGCCAGGGCAGGCCTAGGCCAGGCCAGGCCAGGCCAGGCCAGGGCCAGGGCCAGGCCAGGCCAGGGCCAGGCCAGGGGCCAGGCCAGGCCAGGGCCAGGCCAGGCCCAGGCCAGGCCAGGGCCAGGCCAGCCAGGCAGGGCCAGGCCAGGGCCAGGGCCAGGCCAGGCCCCAGGCCAGGCCAGGGCCAGGCCAGGCCAGGCCAGGCCAGGCCAGGCCAGGCCAGGCCAGGCTGAAGGCCAGGCCAGGCCAGGCCAGGCCAGGCCAGGGCCAGGCCAGGGCCAGGCCAGGCTAGGCCAGGGCCAGGCAGGCCAGGCCAGGCCAGGGCCAGGCCAGGCCAGGCCAGGCCAGGGGCCAGGCCAGGCCAGGGCCTGGCCTAGGCCAGGCCAGGGCCAGGGCCAGGGCTCAGGCCAGGCCAGGCCAGGCCAGGCCAGGCCAGGGCCAGGGCCAGGCCAGGCCAGGCCAGGCCAGGCCAGGGGCCAGGCCAGGGCCAGGCCAGGGCCAGGCCAGGGCCTAGGGCCAGGCCAGGGCCAGGCTAGGCCAGGCCAGGGCCAGGGCCAGGGCCAGGCCAGGGCCAGGCCAGGCCAGGGCCAGGCCAGGCCAGGGCCAGGCCAGGGCCAGGCAGCCAGGCCAGGCCAGGCAGGAGGCCAGGGCCAGGGTCAGGCCAGGCTAGGCCAGGCCAGGCCAGGCCAGGGCCAGGCAGGCCAGGCCAGCCAGGACAGGCCAGGCCAGGGCCAGGCAGCCAGGCCAGGCCAGGGCCAGGGCCAGGGCCAGGGCCAGGGCCAGGCCAGGCCAGGGCCAGGCCAGGGCCAGGCCAGGCCTAGGGCCAGGCCAGGCCAGGCCAGGTCAGGCAGGCTTGGCCTCAGGCTCAGCCAGGCCAGGCCAGGCCAGGCCAGGCCAGGCCAGGCCAGGCTAGGCCAGGCCAGGCCAGGGTCAGGCCAGGCCAGGCTGGGCCAGGGCTGAGCCCAGGCCAGGGCCAGGGCCAGGGCTAGGCCAGGCCAGGGCCAGGGCCAGGCCAGGGCCAGGGCCAGGGGCCAGGCCAGGGCTAGGCCAGGCCAGGGCCAGGGCCAGGCCAGGGCAGGGCCAGGGGCCAGGCCTAGGCCAGGCCAGGGCCAGGGCCCAGGCCAGGGCCAGGCCAGGCCAGGGCCAGGGCCAGGCCAGGGCCAGGGCCAGGGCTAGGCCAGGCCAGGCCAGGCCAGGGCTAGGCCAGGGCAGGGCTAGGCCAGGCCAGGCCAGGCCAGGCCAGGCCAGGCCAGGCCAGGCCAGGGCCAGGGCCAGGCCAGAGCCCAGGCCAGGCCTAGGCCAGGCCAGGCAGGCCAGGCCAGGCCACAGGCCAGGGCCAGGGGCCAGGCCAGGGCCAGGGCCAGGCCAGGGCCAGGGCCTAGGCCAGGCCTAGGGCCAGGCCAGGCTTGGGCCAGGGCCAGGCCAGGCCAGGCCAGGGCCTAGGCCAGAGGCCAGGGCCAGGGTGAGGCCAGGCCAGGCCAGGGCCTGGGCTAGGCCAGGGCCAGGCTAGGGCAGGCCAGGCCAGGGCAGGGCCAGGCCAGGCTTAGGCCAGGTAGGCCAGGGCAGGGCCAGGGCCAGGCCAGGCCAGGACCAGGCCAGGTAGGGCCAGGGCCAGGCAGTAAGGGCCAGGCCAGGGCCTTCAGGCCAGGGCCTAGTAGGCCAGGCCAGGCTCAGGCCAGGGCTGGGCCAGGCCAGGCTGGGGCCAGGCCAGGCCAAGGCCAGGCCTAGGCTGCCAGGCCAGGCCAGGCCAGGGCCAGGCAGGCCAGGGCCAGGCCAGGCCAGGCCAGGGCCAGGCCAGGCAGGGCCAGGGCCAGGGCCAGGGCCAGGCCAGGGCCAGGCTGGGCTGCCAGGCCAGGCCAGGCCAGGCCAGGCCAGGCCAGGGAAGGCCTAGGGCCAGGGCCAGGCCAGGCCAGGCCAGGGCCAGGCCAGGCCAGGGCCAGGCCAGGCCAGGGCCAGGCCAGGCCAGGCCAGGGCCAGGCCAGGGCAGGCCAGGCCAGGCCTGGGCCCAGGCCAGGCCAGGGCCAGGCCAGGCAGGCCAGGCCCAGGCTAGGCCAGGCCAGGCCAGGCCAGCTGCCAGGCCTAGGCCAGGCCTGGCCAGGGCCAGGCCAGGCCAGGCAGGCCAGGCCAGTGCCAGGCCCAGGCCAGGCCAGGGCCAGGGGCCAGGCCAGGCCAGGCCAGCCTGGCCAGGCCAGGGCCAGGCCAGGCCAGGCCAGGCCAGGCCAGGGCAGGGCCAGGCCAGGGCCAGGCCAGGCCAGGCCAGGCCAGGCAGGGCCAGGGCCAGGCCAGGGCCAGGGCCAGGTCAGGCCAGGCCAGGCCAGGGCCAGGCCAGGCCAGGCCCAGGCCAGGCCAGGCCAGGCCAGGTCAGGGCCAGGCCAGGCCAGGCCAGGCCAGGCCAGGGCCAGGCCAGGCAGGCCAGGCTAGGCCAGGCCAGGCCAGGCCAGGGCCTGGGGCCAGAGCCGCCTAGGGGCCAGGCCAGGCCAGGGGCCAGGCCAGGCCTCAGGGCCAGGCCAGGGCCAGGGGCAGGGCCAGGCCAGGCCAGGCCAGGGCCAGGGCAGGCCAGGCCAGGCCAGGCCAGGGCCAGGGCCAGGTCATGGCCAGGACCAGAGCCAGGCCAGGGCCAGGCCAAGGCCTCTTCACCTCCAGGCCAGAAGAGGCCCACGGTCAGGCCTATGGCCAGGCCAGGGCAGGGCCTCGGGCCAGGCCAGGCCACCCCAGGCCAGGCCAGGGCCGGGCCGGGCCAGGCAGGCCTAGGTCAGGCCAGAGGCACGGTTGGCCTCAGGCCTAGGCCAGAAGAGGGCTAGGCCAGGCCAGGTTAGGTCAGGGCTAGGCTAGGGTTAGGCCAGGGCCAGGGTTAGGTTCAGTGTTAGGTGCCTTGAGTTAGGCCTAGGCTAGAGTTAGTTTAGGTTAGGGTTAGGCCTTGTGCTTAGGGCCAGATTGAGAGTTAGGGATCAGGGATTTGGGGAAAGGGTTAGGGTTAGGGTTAAGGATAGGGTTAGAGATTGAGGTTAGGGTTACAGTTATGGTTAGGTTTGGATTAGCATTAGCATTAGGCTAATGCTAGGGCTAAATTCCAACACTCTCACCAACCTTAACCCAATCCTAACCCTAACCCAAACCCCAACAGATACCCCTACCCCTACCCCTAACCCTACCCCCAACCCTAAACCTTAAATCTTAACCCTAAACCTAACCCAACCCTAACCCTAACCCTAATCCTTACCCTCTCCCTAGGCCTAACAATAACCCTAACCCTATCCCTATACCCTGAACCCTAACCGTAACCCTAACCCTAACCCAACCCTAACCCTAACACTACTCCTAACCCTACCCCTACCCCTAACCCCTAACCCTAACACTGAGCCAAACCCCAACCATAAGCCCTAACCCTAACCATAACCATAAACCGTAAACCTTAACCCTAACCCAACTCTAACCCTAACCCTGAACCCTAACCCAACCCAACACCTAATCCCTAACCCTAACATTAACCCTAAACACCAACCGTAACCCTAACCATAACGCAAAACCTAACACTAAACCTAACCCTAACCCCCAACCCTAAATCTAACCCCAACCCCAACCCCAACCCTAACCCTAACCATATCCTAAATATAACCTAACCCTAACCCAAACCCTATTCTAACCATAACCCTAAACCTAAACCTCCTTCTAACCGTAATCCCAACAGTAACGCTAACCCTAATCCTATCCCTAACCCCAACCCCAACCCCAAACCTAAACCTATCCTAAGCCAAAAATAACCCTAACCGTAAACCTAACAGCAACCCTAACACTAACACTAAACCTAACCCCAACCCTAACTCTAAAACCCAACCTCAACCCCAACACTAAACCCCAACCCCTAACCCTAGTCTAGCCTTAGCCCTACCCCCTAGCGCTCGCCATAGGCTTAACCCTATCTTTAGGTCTAACCCTACCCCTAACCTTAACCCTAACCATTAACCCTAAACCCTAACCCTAAAACTAACCCTAACCCTAACCCAAACCTAACCCAAAACCTAACGCAAATTCGCAACCCATAAGCCTACACTACCCCTACCCCCAACCCTAAGCAAACCCTGACCCTAACACAAATGCTAACCCTAACACTAACCCAAACCCTAAGAATAACCCTAAACCTAATCCTAATGCTAACCCTAACCCCAACCCTAAAACTAACCCTAACACTAACACTAACACTATCACTAAACCTAACCCTAAACCCTAACCCCAACCCCAAACCCTAACCCTAACCCCGACCCTAGCCTAGCCCCTAGCCATAGCCCTAACATTAGCCCCAGGCCTAAGCCTATCCTTAGGCCTAACCCTATCACTACCCTTAACCCTAACCCTAAACCCAAATCCCAACCCTAAAAAAACCCTCAACCCTAACCCAACCCTAACCCAAACCCTAATCCTAACCCCAACCCATACCCCCTGACCTCACCCCTACTCCTACTCCTAACCCTACCAAACCCTAACCCAAACCCCAACGCTAACCTTAATACTAACCTTATCCCTAACCCTACCCCCCAAACCTAAACCCCAACCCTAACCCTAAATCCAATCTAACACTAACTCTAACACTAACACTAACCCTATCCCTAACCCTAACCCTAAACCCTAACCTAACCCTAACCAAAACCCTAATCCTAACCCCTAACACTAACCCTACCCTAACACTAGCCTAACAATAACCCCTAACCCTAAACCCCAACCCCAACCCTAACCCTAACCCTATCCTTAACCCTAAACCTAAACCCTAACCTAACCCTAACCAAAACCCTAACCATAACCCTAACCCCTAACCCTAACCCTAACCCTAACCCTAACCCTACCCTAACACTAGCCTAACAATAACCCTAACCCTAAACCCTAACCCCAACCCCAACCCTAACCCTATCCTTAACCCTAAACCTAAACCCCAACCTAACCCTAACCAAAACCCTAACCATAACCCTAACCCCTAACCCTAACCCTAACCCTAACCCTAATCCAACCCATACCCCTACTCTACCCCTACAACCCCTAACCCTAACCCTAACCCTATCCTCAGCCCTAATCCTAGCCGTAACCCTAACCCTAACCCTAAACCCCAAACCCCAACCCTAACTCCTAAAGATAACCCTAACACAAACACAAACCCCCTACCCCTACCGCTGACTCTAACCCCTAACACTAACCCTAACCCTAACGCTAACATTAGCCCTAGTACTAGCCATAGCCCTAACCCTATACCTAGCCCCAACCCTAACCCTAACCATAAACCCTAAACCCTAACCCAACCCTAACCCAACCCTAACCCCAACCCCAAACCCAATCCCAAGCCACACACCTTCCCTTACTCCTCCCATTCCCTGCAACCCCAACCCCTAATCCTAACCCTACCCCTAGCAGTAACCCCAGCCCCAGCCCCAAACCCACCCCCTAACCTAATCCTAAACCCCAAAACATAACACCAACCCTCACCCCACCCCTAAAACTACACCAACCCTAAAATCCTAAACCCAAACCTAACACTAACCCTAAACACTAACCCTAACCTTTCCCTAGCCGTAGCCCTAGCCCCAGCACTAGCCCTTGCCCTAAAACTAACCCTAGCCCTAACGCCAACCCTAAACCATAAACCCTAACCCTAACCCTAACCCTGAAATTAGCCCTAACCCTAACCCTAACACTAACCCTAACACTAACCCTAATCCCAAACCTAACCCTAACCCAACCCTAACCCTAACCCTAACACTAACCTCAACCCCTAATCCCACACTTACCCCTAACCCTAACACTAACCCTAGTCTTAGCCCTATCGCTAGACATAGCCCTAGCTCTAAACCCTAGCCCTAGCACTAGCCCCAAACTTAACCCCTAACCCTAACTCAAACCCAACCCCAACCCTAACACTACCCAACCCCTAATCCTAACCCTACCCCTACCCCTACCCCTAACCCTAACCCCAACTCTAACACTATCCTAACCCTAAACCTAAATCTAAACCTCTTCTTACCCTAACCCTAACAGTAACGCTAACCCTAACCCTTACCATAGTCCCAACCCAAACCCTAACCATGAACCTACTCTAACCCTAAACGTAACCCTAACCCTAACCCCAACCCCAACACTAACACTAACACTAACCCTAACCCTAAACCTAAATCTAAGCTAATCTTAACCTTAATCCTAAACAATAACACTAACCCTAACCCCAAAGCCTAACCCTAACCCTAACCCTAAACACTAACCCTAACCCTAAACTTTGCCCCAGCCGTAGCCCCAGCTCTAGCAGTATCCCTGTCCCTAAACCCAGCCCTATCCCTACCTCTAACCCTACTCCTAACCCTAATCCTAACCCCCAACACCAACCCTAACACTAACTCCTAAACCTAACCCTAACCCCTATCCCTATCCCTAACACTAACCCCAACCCCTAACCCTACCCAACACAACGCTAACCCTAACGATAACACTAACCCTAATGCTAACTCTAACCCTAAATCTTGACCCTGACCCTGACCCTAACCCCAACGCTAACCCTAACACTAACCCTAACCCTAACGCTAACCCTACACCCTAACCCTAACATTAACCCTAAACCCAACACCAACATCAACACCTAACCCTATCTCTATCCCTAATTCTAACACTAAACTTAACCCTATCAACAACACTAACTGTACTCCTACCCCTACCTCTAACCCTAACCTTAAAAACTAACCCTAACCCTAACCCAACCCTAACTATATCCCTAACACTAACATCAACCCCTAACCCTACCCCTATCCCTAACCCTAACCCTAAACCCAGCCCCAGCGTAGCCCCAAATCTAGCCTTTTATCCCTAACCCTAACCCAACCCAACCCCTAACCATAACCCTACCTCATTCCAACCCTAATCCTAACACTGAACCCTAACACTAACCCTAACCAGAACCCCCAACATACCCCCTCCCTCAACCCCAACCCCAACCCCAACAATGAACCTAACCCAAAACATAAGCCCTAACTCTAACCCCAAACTAAACTTAACCCCAAATCCCAAACCCGAATCTAACCCTATTCTAACTGCAACCCCAAACTTAAACCTCTTTCTTCCCTAACCCTACAGTAAAACTAGCAACAACCCCCACTTACCCTTACTCTAAGCCTAACATAACCGTAGCTTTAGCCCAGCTCCCAGCCCTAAACCTAACCTAACCCTAACCTAACCTTAACCCTAACCCTAACTCTATCCCTCACCCTATCTTAAACCATAAACCCTAACCCCAACCCAACCCCAAACCCAACCCCAATGCCAACCCCAAGGCCAACCCGAAACCTAATCCTACCCTAACCCAAACTTAACACTAACCCCAACATTAAGCCTAACCCTAACCCCGACAATAACCCAACCAATAGCACTAACCCTAACCCTAAAGACTAACCCTAACCTGAACCCTAACATAACCCTAAAACCTAAACCCTTACCCAACCCTAAACCTAACCAAACCCCAACACAACAATAACCCTAACTCTAACCCTAACTCTAAACTTAACCAACCCAACCCTAACAGTAACACTAACCCAAACCCAACCCCAACCCCAAAACTAACCCAACATACCCTAACCCTAAACATAACCCCTAACCCTAACACTAACCCTAACCCTAACCCCAACACTAACACTAAAACTCACCCTAACCCTAACCCTAAACCTATACCTCCTCTAACCATTACCCTAACCCCAACCCCAACCGTAATCGGAACCCCAACCAAACCATAACCCTAACACTAACTCCCAACCCCAAGAGTAACACTAACCCTAACACTAATCCTAATCCAAACTCTAAACCTAACACTAACCCTAACCCTAAACCCAAATCCTGAATCTAACCTGCCCCTAACCCCAACGCCAACCCTAAACCCGAAAAACCTAACACTAACCCTAGCACAACCCTAACCGTAAATCCCAACCTACCCCAACCCCAGCCCCAGACGTAGCCCCAGTCCCAGCACTAGCCCCAGGCATAACCCCAGCCATAGGCTCAACTCAACCCTAACCCTAACCCCAACCCCAACCCTAACCCCACCCCAACCCTAAACCTAATCCTAACCCTTACACTAACCCCATCCCTAACACTAACACTAACACCAACCCTAATCCTAACCCCAACCCTAACATTAACCTTAACCCCAACCCCAACCCCAACCCCAAGGCTAATCCAACCCTAAGCCTAACCCCTAACACTAACCCTAACCCATACCTACACCCAAACCTAACCCTAACCCTAACCTTACCCAAACCCTAAACCTAAACGTAATCTCACCCTAACCCTAACCCCTATCCCTAACATTAACCTTAACCCTAAACTCTACACTGTAACCCTAACCCCAACCTTAATCCAACCATAAACCCAACTCTAACCCCAACAAGAAGTCCTAACTCACCCCTACCCCCAACCTAACCCCAAACTTAACCCTAACCTTAACCTAGCACTATGCTGAGCTATAACCCTATCCCTATCCCTAACCCTAACCCTAACCCTAAACCCCAAACACTAACCTCAACTCTAACCCTAAACCAACCCTAACCATATCCCAACCCTAAACCCCAAACCCAACTTCACCCTAAAACCAACTCAAACGCTAACCCCAACCCTGCCCCTAACCCAACTCACGCTAACCCTAACCCAAACTAAAACAACCCTAACCATAACCCCTAATCTCCCCATATCCCGCAACTTAACCCCCAACCCCTAACCTTAACCATAACCCCTAACCCCAACCCTAAATCTCACCCAACCCAACCCCTAACCCCTAACCCCCCCTAACCCTAACCCTATCCGATATACCTAACACTACCCAACCCTAACCCAACCCTAACACTGACCCAACCCCCACCTAACCCACAGAGTTAATCTACCTGTCCCTATCCCCAACTCCTAACCCCAACCCCAAACTCACATCTAACCCCGAACCCTAACCCCAACTCAAACCCCAGCTCCTAACACTAAACACTAACCCCAACCCTAACACTAAACACTAACCCTAAAACCTAAATTCTAACCTCACCGTTAACCCTAAACGTAACCCTAACTCGTCTAAACCTAACCCTAACCCTACCTACCCCTACCGCTAACCCAACCGTAACCTTATCCCTAACCTTAACCACAACCCCTAAACCTACCTGCACCACTACCCCTACCCATAAACATAACCCTATCCCTAAACCATAAACCATAACACTAACCCTAACCCTAACACTAAACACTAACCCTGACCTTAACCCTAACACAACCCTAACAGTAACCCTAACCCTAACACTAACCACAAACCCCTAAACCTACCCTTAACCCCTAGCCGTAACCCTATTCTCACCATAACCCTTAACTTAAACCCCTATAACAATAAACCTAATAGTAACGCTAACCTTAACACTAAACCTAACCCAATGCCAACCCCACGCTAAACCTACCCTAACCCTAGCCCTAGGCCTAACTCCTAACCCTAACCCTAACTTTAACACTAACACATATCCTAAACCTAAACTCTTTCACTAACCCTAACCATAAACACTAACCCCAACACTAACCCCTAACCCTATCCCTACCCTTAACTATATCCCTAAGCATAACACTAAACACTAAACCTCACCCTAGCCCTAGCTGTAGCCCTATCCCTAGCCCTAGCACTATTCCTAATTCTAAACCTATCCCTAGCCCAAACATAACCCCTAACAGTAACCCTAACCCTAACCCTAAACCTAACCCTAAACCAAACCCTAACCCTAACCGTAACGCTAAACCTAAAACCATAACCCTAACCCCAATCCTAAACCCTAACCCTATCCCTAACCCTAACCCTAACCCTAAACCAAAAACCCTAACTCTAACTCTAAACCTAACCCCAACCCTAACGCTAACACCAACCCAAAACCTAACCTAACCCCAACCCCAACCCTAACCCCAATTCCAAACCTAATGCTAACGCTAAGCCTAACCCCTAACCCCTAACCTAACCCTAACACCTAACCCTAACCCTAACCTTAACACTAACTCTAACCCATAACCCTAACCCTAAACCTAACCCTAACACTAATTTTAACCCTAACGCTATCCCTAAACCAAACCCTGACCCTGACCCTGACCCTAACCCTAATGCCAACCCTAACCCTAACCCCCCACCCCAACCCTAATCCTAAACCTAATCCTAACCACTAACCCTAACCCTAACCCTAAACCCAACCTAACCCTAAACTTAACCCTTAACCATAACCCCAACACCAAACCGTAACCCTAAACGTAAACCCTAAACATAAACCAACCCAACTCTAACCCTAACCCTAACCCGCACATAGATTTAACCCTACCCCTATGCCTATCCCTAACCATAACCCTAACCCCTAAACCTACACACTAAACCTAAGCCCTAACCCTAACTCAAACCCTAGCCCTAACACTAAACCTAATCCTAACCCTAACACTAAACCCTAACCCTAACCCTAAATTCTAACCCCAACCGCTAACCCTATCCCTAACCCTAACTCTTCTAAACCTAACCCTAATCCTACCTCTACCCCTACCCCAACACAACCATAACCTTATCCCTATCCCAAACCAAAACCCCATACCTACCTGCACCACTACCCCTACCCATAACCATAACCCTATCCCTAAACACTAAACCATAACACTAACCGTAACCCTAACAGTAAACAGGAACCCTTACCTTAACCCTAACCCAACCCCTAACACTAACCCTAATCCTAACACTAACCCTAACCCTAACTCTAACCACAACCCCTAAACCTACCCCCTAACCCTAGCCCTATCCCAATTCTAACCATAATCCTAAACCTTACCCTCTATAACAAAAAAACTAATAATAACGCTCACCTTAACCCTAAATCTAACCCCAACGCCAACCCTAACCTAAACCTACCCTAACCCTAACCCCTAACCCTAACCCTAACCCTAATCCTAACTTTAAACCTAACACATATCTCTAAGCTCTAACTTCTTTCTCTAACTCCTAACCCTAACCCAAACCTAACCCTAAATCTAACCTCAACCCCAACCCTAACTGTAACCCTATCCCTAAACCCTCAACCCCAAGCCTATCCCCAAATCAACTCCTAATCCTAACACCAACCCTAACCCTAACCCCAACCCTAATACCAAACCCAACAGTAACCCTAACCCCAACCTAAACTCTCCAAATCCCAACCCTAAGCCTAACACTAACGCTAACCCTAAAGCTAACATCAACCTAAACACTGACTCCTGACCTTAATCCTAACACTAAATTTAATACTAACCCTAACCGCAACGCTAAACCTTAACCCAA
>CAKJTW010000612.1:25000-34675 GCA_917880005.1 Nanger dama | reverse complement strand
ATTTAATTTAAAATTAAAATTAAAATTTAAAATTAAAATTAAAATTTATATTAAAATTAAAATTTATAATTAATTATAAAATTAAAATTAAATATTAAAATAAATTTAAATTAAAATAAAGTCAAAATTATAATAAAATTAAAATTAAAATTAAAAAATTAAAATTAATAAAATTAAAATAAAATTAAAATTAAAATAAAATTAAAAATTAAAATTAAAATTAAATTTAAATTTAATTTAAAATTAAAATTAGCATTACTCTTAAATTTAAAATTAAAATTAAAATTTAAATTCAAATTAAAATTTAATTTACTAATAAAATTAAAATTAAAATTAAACTAAAACTAAAATTAAAATAAAATTAAAATAAAATTAATATTAAAATTAAATTTAAAATTAAATTAAAATTATAATTTATTATTATATTTAAAATTAAAATTAAAATTAAAATTTAAAATTAAAATTAAATTTAAAATTAAAATTAAAATTAAAATTAAAATTAAAATTTAAATTAAAATTAAAATTAAAATTAAAATTAAATTTAAAATTAAAATTAAAATAAAATTAAATTATTACTCTAAATTAAAATTAAAAAATAAAATTAAAATTAAAATTAAAATTAAATTAAATATTAAAATAAAATTAAAATTTAATTAAATTTAAAATTAAAATTTAATTTAAAATTAAAATTAAAATTAAAATTAAAATAAAATAAAATAAAATTAAAATTAAAATTAAAATTATAAAAAAATATTAAAATTAAAATTAAAATTAAAATTAAAATTAAAATAAAATTAAAATTAAATTAAAGTATTAATTAAAATTAAAATTAAAATTAAATTTAAAATTTAAAATTAAATTATAATTAAATATTAAATATTAAAATTATAATTATAATTAAAATCAAAATCAAAATCAAAATTTAAAATTAAAATTAAAATTAAAATTAAAATTAAAATTTAAATTAAATTTAAATTAAATTAAAATTAAAATTAAAATTTAAATTTAAATTTAAAATTTAAAAAATAAAATTAAAATTAAAATTAAAATTTAAAATTAAAATTAAAATTAAAATTAAAATTATCTCTAAATTTAAAATAAAAATTTAAAATTAAAATTAAAATTAAAATTAAAAATATTAAATTAAAATTCAAAAAATTTAATTAAAATTAAAATAAAATTAAATTAAAATTAAAATTACATTACTCTAAATTTAAAATTAAAATTAAAATTAAATTTAAATTAAAATTTAATTTACAATAAATTAAAATTAAAATTAAATTAATTACTCTAAATTTAAAATTAAAAATTTAAAATTAAAATTAAAATTAAAAATTAAAATTAAAATAAAATTAATTTAAAATTAAAATTTAATTTAAATTTAAAATTAAAATTTAATTAAAATTTAATTAAATTAAAATTTCATTACTCTAAATTTAAAATTAAAAATTTAAAATTTATATTAAAATTAAAATTAAATTAAAATTTATTAAAATTAAAATAAATTTAAATTAATTAAATTTAAATTTTAAAATTAAAATTAAAATTAAAATTAAAATTAATATTAAAAAAATTAAATTAAAATTTAAATTTAAATATTAAAATTAATTAAATCTAAATTAAAATTAAAATTTAAACTAAATAAATTTAAGACTAACTAAATCTAATACTAAAATAAAACTAAAACTAAAACTAAAATTAAAATTAAATAAAATTAAAATTAAAATTAAAATTTAATTTAAAATTAAAATTAAAATTAATTAAAATTAAAATTTAATTTAAAATTTTAATTAAAATTAAAATTAAAATTTAAATAAAATTAAAATTTATATTAATTAAAATTTATAATTACCATAAAATTAAAATTAAATATTAAAATAAATTTAAATTGAATCAAAGTCAAAATATAATTTAAAATTAAAATTAAAATTAAAATAAAATTAAATAAAATTAAAATTAAACAAAATTAAAAATTAAAATTAAAATTAAATTTAATTGTTTAAAATTAAAATTAACATTACTCTAAATTTAAAATTAAAATTAAAATTTAAATTCAAATTAAAATTTAATTTACTAATAAAATTAAAATTAAAATTAAACCTAAAACTAAAATTAAAATAAAATTAAAATAAATTAATATTAAAATTAAATTTAAAATTAAATTAATACTATTAATTTATTATTATATTTAAAATTAAAATTAAAATTAAAATTAAAATTAAAATTAAATTAAAAAAAATTAAAATTAAAATATAATTAAATTAAAATTTAAATTAAAATTAAAATTAAAATTAAATTAAAATTAAAATTAAAATTAAAATTAAAATTAACATTACTCTAAATTTAAAATTATAAAATTTAAAATTAAAATTAAAATAAAATTAAAATTAAAATAAAATTAAAATTTAATTAATATTAAAATTAAAATTTAATTTAAAATTAAAATTAAATTAAAATTAAAATTAAAATTAAAATTAAAATTAAAATTAAATTAAAAAATAAATAAAATTAAAATTAAAATTAAAATTAAATAAAATTAAAATTAAAATTAAATTTAAAAAATTAATAAAATTAAAATTAAAATTAAAATTTAAAATTAAAATTTATAATTAAATATTAAATATTAAAATTATAATTATAATTAAAATCAAAATCAAAATCAATATTAAATTAAAATTAAATATTAAAATTAAAATTAAAATTTAAATTAAATTTAAAATTAAAATTAAAATTAAAATTAAAATTTAAATTTAAATTTAAAATTTAAAAAAAATTAAAATTAAAATTAAAATTAAAATTAAAATTAAAATAAAATAAAATTAACTCTAAATTTAAATAAAAAATTAAAATTAAAATTAAAATTAAAATTAAAATTTAATTAAAATTAAAATTCAATTAAAATTTAATTAAAATTAAAATAAAATTAAATTAAAATAAAATTATACTCTAAATTAAAATTAAAATTAAAATTAAATTAAATTAATAACAAAAATTAAAATTAAAATTAAAATTAGCATTACTCTAAATTTAAAATTAAAAAATTTAAAATTAAAATTTAAAAATTAAAATTAAAATTAAAATTAAAATTAAAATTAAAATTTAAATTTAATTTAAAATTAAAATTTAAATTAAAAATTTTAATTAAAATTAAAATTCATTACTCTAAATTTAAAATTAAAAAATTTAAAATTTAATATTAAAATTAAAATTACAATTAAAAATTTAATTAAAATTAAAATAAAATTTAAATTAAATTTAAATTTAATTTAAATTTAAAATTAAAATTAAAATTAAAATTAAAATTAATATTAAAATAAATTTAAATTAAAATTTAAATATTAAATATTAAAATTAAAATTAAATCTAAAATTAAAATTAAAATTTAAACTTAAGATAAATTTAAGACTAAACTAAATACTAAATACTAAAAATAAAACTAAAACTAAAACTAAAATTAAAATTAAGTAAAAAAATTAAAATAAAATTTAAATTTTAAAATTAAAATTAAAATTAAATTTAAAATTAAAATTTAATTTAAATATTTTAATTAAAATTAAAATTAAAATTTAAATAAAATTAAAATTTATATTAAAATTAAAATTTATAATTATAAAATTAAAATTAAATATTAAAATAAATTTAAATTAGAATCAAAGTCAAAATCATAATTTAAAATTAAAATTAACATAAAATTAAAATAAATAAAATTAAATAAAATTAAAATTAAAAAAAAATTAAAATTAAAATTAAAATTAAATTTAAATTAAAATTAAAATTAACATTACTCTTAAATTTAAAATTAAAATTAAAATTTAAATTCAAAATTAAAATTTAATTTACTAAAAAATAAAATTAAAATTAAAATAAACCTAAAACTAAAATTAAAATAAAATTAAAATAAAATTAAATAAAATTAAATTTAAAATTAAATTAACATACTATTAATTTATTATTATATTTAAAATTAAAATTAAAATTAAAATTTAAAATTAAAATTAAATTTAAAATTAAAATTAAATTAAATTAAAATTAAAATTTAAATTAAAATTAAAATTAAAATTAAAATAAATTAAATTAAAATTAAAATTAAAATAAAATTAATTACTCTAAATTAAAATTAAAAATTAAAATTAAAATTAAAATTAAAATTAAAATTAAAATTAAAATAAAATTAAAATTAATTAAAATTAAAATTAAATTAAAATTAAAATTAAAATTAAAATTAAAATTAAAATTAAAATTAAAATAAAATTAAAATTAAAATTAAAATTAAATAAATAAAATTAAAATTAAAATTAAAATTAAAATTAAAATTAAAATTAAAATTAATTAAAGTAATAAAATTAAAATAAAATAATTTAAAATTAAAATTATTATAATTAAATATTAATATTAAAATTATAATTATAATTAAAATCAAAGTCAAAATCAAAATTAAAATTAAAATTAAAATTAAAATTAAAATTAAAATTTAAATTAAATTAAAATAAATAAATTAAATAATTAAATTAATTTAAATTTAAATAAATAAAATTAAAATTAAAATTAAAATTAAAATTTAAATAAATTAAAATTAAAATTAAAATTAATACTCTAAATTTAAAATAAAAAATTTAAAATTAAAATTAAAATTAAAATTAAAATTTAATTAAAATTAAAATTCAATTAAAATTTAATTAAAATTAAAATAAAATTAAATTTAAAATTAAAATTAAATTACTCTAAATTTAAAATTAAAATTAAAATTAAAATTTAAAATTAAAATTTAATTACTAAAAAAATTAAAATTAAAATTAAATTTAAATTACTCTAAATTTAAAATTAAAAAAATTAAAATTAAAATTAAAATTAAAAATTAAAATTAAAATTAAAATTAAATTTAAAATTAAAATTTAATTTAATTTAAAATTAAAATTTAAATTAAAAATTTAATTAAAATTAAAATTTTCATTACTCTTAAATTTAAAATTAAAAAATTTAAAATTTATATTAAAATTAAAATTACAATTAAAAATTTAATTAAAATTAAAATTAAATTAAATTTAAATTTGTTTAAAATTTTTTTTAAAATTGTTAAAATTAAAATTAAGTTATTAAAATAAATTTAAAATTAAAATTTAATATTAAATATTAAAATTAAAATTAAAATAAAATTAAAATTAAAATTTAAACTTAAAATAAATTTAAGACTAAAACTAAATACTAAATACTAAAATAAAAAACTAAAACTAAAACTAAAATTAAAATTAAAATTAAAAAAATTAAAATTAAAATTAAAATTTATTAAAATTAAAATTAAAATTAAATTAAAATTAAAATTTAATTTAAATATTTAATTAAAATTAAAATTAAAATTTAAAATTAAATTAAAATTTTTTAAAATTAAAATTATAATTAATTATAAAATTAAAATTAAATATTAAAATAAATTTAAATTAAAATCAAAGTCAAAATCATAATTTAAAATTAAAATTAAAATAAATTAAAATTAAATTAAAATTGATAAAATTAAAATTAAACAAAATTAAAAATTAAAATTAAAATTAAATTTAAAATAATTAAAATTAAAATTAACATTACTCTAAATTTAAAATTAAAATTAAAATTTATTAAATTAAATTTAATTTACTAATAAAATTAAAATTAAAATTAAACTAAAACTAAAATTAAAATAAAATTAAAATAAAATTAGTATTAAAATTAAATTTAAAATTAAAATTAAATACTATAATTATTATTATATTAAAATTAAATTAAAATTAAAATTTAAAATTAAAATTAAATTTAAAAATTAAAATTAAAATTAAATATTAAAATTAAAATTTAAATTAAAATTAAAATTAAAATTAAATTAAATTTAAAATTAAAATTAAAATTAAAATTAAATACTCTAAATTAAAATTATAAAATTAAAATTAAAATTAAAATTAAAATTAAAATTAAATATAAATAAAATTAAAATTAATTAAATATTAAAATTAAAATTTAATTTAAAATTAAAATTAAAATTAAAATTAAAATAAAAAAAATAAAATTAAAATTAAAATTAATAAATAAATTAAATAAAATAAAATAAAATAAAATAAAATAAAATTAAAATAATATTTAATAAAATAAAATAAAATATAAAATTTTATATAATTAAATATAATATAAAATTATAATTATAATTAAATAAGTCAAAAAATATTAAAATTAAAATTAAATATAAAATAAAATTAAAATTTAAATTAATTAAAAATAAATAAAATTAAATTTAAAATTTAAATTTAAATTTAAATTTAAGTAAAATTAAAATTAAAATTAAATTAAAATTTAAAATTAAAATTAAAATTAGCATTACTCTAATTTAAAATAAAATTAAAAATTAAAATTAAAATTAAAATAAAATTTAATTAAAATTAAAATTCAATTAAAATTTAATTAAAATTAAAATAAAATTAAATTAAATTAAAATTAACTTACTCTAAATTTAAAATTAAAATTAAAATTAAATTAAAATTAAATTTATTACTATAAAATTAAAATTAAAATTAAAATTACTTACTCTAAATTAAAATTAAAAAATTAAAATTAAAATAAAAAAAAAATTAAAATTAAAATTAAAATTAAAATTAAAATTAAAATTTAATTTAAATTTAAAATTAAAATTTAAATTAAAAATTTAATAAATTAAAATTATTACTCTAAATTAAAATTAAAAATTTAAAATTTAAATTAAAATTAAAATTACAATTAAAAATTAAATTAAAATTAAAATTAAATTAAATTTAAATTAAATTTATTAAAATTAAAATTAAAATTAAAATTAAAATTAGAAAAATAAATTAAATTAAAATTTAATTTAAAATTAAAATTAAAATTAAATCTAAAATTAAAATTAAAATTTACTTAATAAATTTAAACTAACTAAATCTAAATCTAAAGAATAAAACTAAAACTAAAACTAAAATTAAAATTAAGTAAAATTAAAATTAAAATAAAATTTTAAAATTAAAATTAAAATTAAATTAAAATTAAAATTTAATTTAAAAATTAAAATTAAAATTTAAATTAAAATTAAAATTTAATAAATTTAAATTTATAATTATAATTAAAATTAAATTTAAAATAAATAAATTGAATCAAATCAAAATATAATTAAAATTAAAATTAAAAATTAAAATAAATAAAATAAAATAAAATAAAATAAAATAAAATAAAATAAAATAAAATTAAATTTAATAAATTAAAATTAAAATTAAACTCTAAATTAAAATTAAAATTAAATTTAAATTCAAATTAAAATTAACAAAAAATTAAAATAAAATAAAAAAAACTAAAATAAAATAAAATAAAATAAAATTAAAAAAAATTAAAATTAAAATTAAATAAAAACTATAATAATTATTAAATAAAATTAAAAAAAATAAAATTAAAATTAAATTAAAAAAATTAAAAAAAAATTAAATTAAAATTTAAATAAAATAAAATAAAATAAATTAAATAAAAAAATAAAAAAAATAAATAAATTAAAATTAAAATAAAATAAAATAAAATAAAATAAAATAAAAAATAAAATAAAAAAAAAATAAAATAAAATTAATAAAATAAAATAAAATAAAATAAAATAAAAAAATAAAATAAAATTAAAATTAAAAATTAAATAAATAAAATTAAAATTAAAATTAAAATTAAAATTAAAATTAAAATTAAAATTAAATTAAAATTAAAATTAAAATTAAAATTAAAAATATTAAAATTTAAAATTAAATATAATTAAATATTAAATATTAAAATTATAATTATAATTAAAATCAAAATCAAAATCAAAATTAAAATTAAAATTAAAATTAAAATTAAAATTAAAATTAAAATTTAAATTAAAATTAAAATTAAATTAAAATTAAAATTAAAATTTAAATTTAAATTTAAAATTTAAATAAAAAAATTAAAATTAAAATTAAAATTAAAATTTAAAATTAAAATTAAAATTAAAATTAAAATTACTCTAAATTTAAATAAAAAAAAATTAAAATTAAAATTAAAATTAAAAATTTAAATTAAAATTAAAATTCAATAAAAATTAATTAAAATTAAAATAAAATTAAATTTAAATTAAATTAAAATTACTCTAAATTTAAAATTAAAATTAAAATTAAATTTAAAATTAAAATTTAATTTACTAATAAAATTAAAATTAAAATTAAAATTAGTTACTCTAAATTAAAATTAAAAAATTTAAAATTAAAATTAAAATTAAAAATTAAAATTAAAATTAAAATTAAAATTAAAATTAAAATTAATTAAATTTAAATTAAAATTAAAATTAAAATTTAATTAAAATTAAAATTTAAATTTTAAATTTAAAATTAAAAAATTAAAATTTATTTAAAATTAAAATTACAATTAAAAATTTAATTAAAATTAAAATAAAATTAAATTTAAATTAAATTTAAATTTAAAAATTAAAATTAAAATTAAAATTAAAATTAAAATTAAAATTAAAATAAATTTAAAATTAAAATTTAAAATTAAATTTAAAATTAAAATTAAATCTAAAATTAAAATTAAAATTTACTTAAAATAAATTTAGACTCTAAATCTAAATACTAAAATAAAACTAAAACTAAAATTAAAAATTAAAATTAAAATTAAAATTAAAATTAAAATTAATTAAAATTAAAATTAAAATTAAAATTAAAATTAAAATTAAAATAAAATTTAAATTAAATATTAAAATTAAAATTAAAATTTAAAATAAAATTAAAATTTAAATTAAAATTAAAATTTATAATTAATAAAATTAAAATTAAATATTAAAATAAATTAAATTAAATCAAAGTCAAAATATAATTAAAATTAAAATTAAAAAATTAAAATTAAAATATTAAAATAAAATAAAATAAAATTAAAAAAAATTAAAATTAAAATTAAAATTAAATAAAAAATTAAAATTATCTCTAAATTTAAAATTAAAATTAAAATTTAAATTCAAATTAAAATTTAAATTACTAATAAAATTAAAATTAAAATTAAACCTAAAACTAAAATTAAAATAAAATTAAAAAAAATTAAAATAAAATTAAATTAAAATTAAATTAAATAAATTTAATAATTAAAATTAAAATTAAAATTAAAATTAAAATTAAAATTAAAATTAAAATTAAAATTAAAATTAAATAATTAAATTTAAAATTAAAATTAAATTAAAATTAAAATTAAATTAAATTAAAATTAAAATTAAAATTAAAATTAAAATTACCAAATTAAAATTAAATAAAATTAAAATTAAAATTAAAATTAAAATTAAAATTAAAATTAAATATTAAAATTAAAATTAAAAATTTAATTAAAATTAAAATTAAAATTTAAATTAAAATTAAAATTAAAATTAAAATTAAAATTAAAATTAAAATTAAAATTAAAATTAAAATTAAAATTAAAATTAAAATAAAATTAAAATTAAAATTAAAATTAAAATTAAAATTAAAATTAAAATTAAAATTAAAATTAAAATTAAAATTAAAATTAAAATTAAAATTAAAATTAATTAAAATTAAAATAAATTAAAATTAAAATTAAAATTAAATTAAATTAAAATAAAATAAAATAAAATTAAAATTAAAATTAAATATTAAAATTAAAATTAAAATTAAATTAAAATTAAAATTAAATTAAAATTAAAATTAAAAT
>CAKJTW010000612.1:0-2500 GCA_917880005.1 Nanger dama | reverse complement strand
AATTAAAATAAAATAAAATTAAAATTAAAATTAAAATTAAAATTAAATTAAAATAAAATTAAATTAAAAAAAAAAATAAATTAAAATTAAAATAAAATTAAAATTAAAATAAAATTAAAATTAAAATTAAAATAAAATTAAAATTAAAATAAAATAAAATTAAAATTAAAATTAAATTAAAATTAAAATTAAAATTAAAATTAAAATTAAAATAAAAAATTAAAATAAAATTAAATAAAATTAAAATAAAATTAAAATAAAAATTAAAAAAAATTAAAATTAAAATTAAAATTAAAATAAAATTAAAATTAAAATTAAAATTAAAATAAAATAAAATTAAAATTAAAATTAAAATTAAAATTAAAATTAAAAAAAATAAAATTAAAATTAAATAAAATTAAAATAAAATAAAATAAAATTAAAATAAATAAAATAATAAAATAAAATAAAATTAAAATAAAATAAAATTAAAATAAAATAAAATTAAAATTAAAATTAAATAAAATTAAAAAAAATTAAATTAAAATAAAATAAAATTAAAATAAATTAAAATTAAAATTAAAATTAAATAAAATTAAATAAAATTAAAATTAAAAATTAAAATTAAAATTAAAATTAAAATTAAAATAAAATTAAAATTAAAATTAAAAATAAAATTAAATTAAAATTAAAATTAAAATAAAATAAAATTAAATAAAATAAAAAAAATTAAATAAAATTAAAATAAAATTAAAATAAAATTAAAAATAAAATAAAATTAAAATAAAATTAAAATTAAAATTAAAATAAAAAAATTAAATTAAATTAAAATTAAAATTAAAATTAAATTAAAATAAAATTAAATAAAATAAATAAAATAAAATAAAATTAAAATTAAAATAAATTAAATTAAAATAAAAAAAAATAATAAAAAATAAATTAAAATTAAAATTAAAATAAAATTAAAATAAAATTAAATTAAAATAAAATTAAAATTAAAATTAAAATTAAAATTAAAATTAAAATTAAATTAAAATTAAAATTAAAATTAAAATTAAAATTAAAATTAAAATTAAAAATTAAAATTAAAATAAAATTAAAAAAAATAAAATTAAATAAATAAAATAAATAAAATTAAAATAAAATTAAAATAAAATAAAATAAAATAAAATAAAATAAAATAAAATAAAATTAAAATTAAAATAAATAAAATAAAATTAAAATTAAATTAAAATAAAAAAAAAAAATAAAATAAAATAAATTAAAATAAAATAAAATTAAAATAAAAAAATTAAAATAAAATTAAAATTAAAATTAAAATAAAATAAAATTAAAATTAAAATAAAATAAAATTAAAATAAAATAAAATTAAAATTAAAATAAAATAAAATAAAATAAAAAATTAAAATTAAAATAAAATTAAAATTAAAATTAAAATAAAATTAAAATTAAAATTAAAATAAAATTAAAATTAAAATTAAAATTAAAATAAATTAAATTAAAATTAAAATTAAAATTAAAATTAAATTAAAATAAAATTAAAATTAAAATAAAATAAAATTAAAATAAAATTAAAATTAAAATAAAAATTAAATTAAAATAAAATAAATTAAAATTAAAATTAAAATTAAAAAATTAAAATTAAAATTAAAATTAAAATTAAAATTAAAATTAAAATAAAATAAAATTAAAATTAAAATAAAATAAATAAAATTAAAATTAAAATTAAAAAAAATTAAAATTAAAATTAAAATTAAAATTAAAATAAATTAAATTAAATTAAAATAAAATTAAAATTAAAATAAATTAAAATTAAAATAAAATTAAATTAAAATTAAAATTAAAATTAAAATTAAAATTAAAATTAAAAATAAAATTAAAATTAAAATAAAATAAATTAAAATAAATAAATTAAAAAAATTAAAATTAAAATTAAAATAAAATTAAAATTAAAATTAAAATTAAATTAAAATTAAAATTAAAATAAATTAAAATTAAAATTAAAATTAAAATTAAAATAAAATAAAATTAAAATAAAATTAAAATTAAAATTAAAATTAAAATTAAAATAAAATTAAAATTAAAATTAAATAAAATTAAAATAAAATAAAATTAAAATTAAATTAAAATAAAATTAAAATTAAAATAAAATTAAAAAAATAAAATTAAAATTAAAATTAAAATTAAAATTAAAAATTAAATAAAATTAAAATTAAAATAAAATTAAAATAAAATAAATAAAATTAAATTAAAATTAAAATTAAAATAAAATTAAAATTAAAAAAAATAAAATTAAAATTAAAAAAAATTAAAATTAAAATAAAATTAAAATTAATTAAAATTAAAATTAAAATTAAATTAAAATTAAAATTAAAATAAAAAAAATAAAATTAAAATTAAAATTAAAATTAAATTAAAATTAAAATAAAATAAAATTAAAATTAAAATTAAAATTAAAATTAAAATTAAAATTAAAATTAAAATTAAAATTAAAATTAAAATTAAAATTAAAAATTAAAAT
>CAKJTW010000611.1:0-34703 GCA_917880005.1 Nanger dama | reverse complement strand
TTAGGGTTAGGGTTAGGGCTAGGGTTAGGGTTAGGGTTAGGGTTGGGTTAGGGTTTGGGTTGGGGTTGGGGTTGGGGTTAGGGTTAGGGTTAGGGTTGGGGTAGGGGTTAGGGTTAGGGTTGGGTTACAGTTTAGGGTTAGGGTTAGGGTTAGGGTTTAGGGTTGGGGCGTGTTAGGGTTAGGGGTTGGGGTTAGGTTTAGGGGTTAGGGTTGGGGTTCGGGGTAGGGTTGGGAGTTGGTGTTAGGGTTAGGGTTGGGTTTGGGGTTGGTGTTGGGTTGGGTTAGGGTTAGTGTTTAGCGTTGGGGTTCGGGTTAGGGTTTGGTGTTGATGTTTAGGGATGGGGTTAGGGTTAGGGTTAGGTTGGGGTTAGTCTTAGGGTTAGCGGTTGGGTTAGGGTTTGGGGTTGGGGTTAGGGTTAGGGGTAGGTGTAGGTAGGGGTAGGGGTATGGGTTGTGGTTAGGGGTTGGGGTTGGGGTTGGGTTACAGTTAGGGTTAGTTGTTACTGTTAGGGTTTAGCGTTTAGGGTTAGGGTTAAGGGTGGGGTTGGGTTTAAGGGTTGGGGTTAGGTTTTAGTGGGAGGGGTTAGGGGTTGGGGGTTAGGGTTTGGTTAGGTTAGGGTTAGGGGTTGGGGTTAGGGTTAGGGTTGGGGTTAGGGTAGGTATTGGTTGGGGAGGGTTCTGGGATTGGGGTTAGAATAAGGTTAAGTTTATGGTTGGGTTAGCGTTGGGGTTGGGGTTAGGGATATGGTTTAGGGTTTAGGGTTAGGGTTACGGTTAGGTTTGGACTAGGGATAGTTTGGGGCTAGGGCTGGTGCTGGTTTAGGGTTGAGGTTCGGGCTAGGGATAGGGTTGGGGTTAGGTTTAGGTTAGGATTAGGGTTAGGTTTGGGGCTAGGGGATAATTTTGGGGCTGGTGGTTGGGGTTAGGGTTGGCGTTGGGGTTTTGGGTTAGGGTTACAGTTAGGGTTTAGGGTTGGGTTAGGTTTGGGGTTGGGTTAGGTTTTGTTAGTTTTGGGGTTGGCCTTTGTTAGGGTTAGGGTTAGGGTTGGGGTTGGGGTTGGGTTAGAGTTGGGTTGGGGTTAGGTTTAGGGTTGGGGTTGCGGTTAGTGTTTAGGATTTGGGGTTAGGGTTTAGGTTAAGTATTAGGGTTGGGGTTAAGGTTTATGTTGGGGTTAGGGTGTTGGGTTAGGGTTGGGGTTGAGTGTCAGGGTTAGGGGTTATGGGTTGGGGAGTTAGGGTTATGGTTTGGGGTTAGGGTTAGGTGTTGGGTTGGGGATAGGGTTGGGGTTAGTGTTAGGGTTAGGTTTGGGGTTAGGGTTGGGGTTAGGTTAGGGCTGGGGTTGGGGTTAGGTGTTAGCGTTAGGGCTGGGGCTAGGGCAGGGGTTGGGGCTAGTGTTGGGGGTTAGGGTTACAGTTTGGGTAGGGTTGGGCTAGGTTTGGGGTTGGTTTGGGGCTGGCACTAGGGTTGGGGCTAGGGCTGAGGGCTAGGTTTGGGGCTAGTGCTGGGTCGGGTGTGGGGCTAGGGTTGGGTTTAGGGTTGGGGGTTAGCTTAGTGTTAAGGTTAGAGTTAGGGTTAGGGTTAGGGTTAGGTTTGGGGTTTGTGGTTAGTGTTAGGGTTAGGTTTAGGGTTAGGCTTAGGGTTTAGGGCTAGGGGTTGGGGTTAGTGTTAGGGTTGAGGTTGAGGTTAGGGTTCGGGTTGGGGTGGGGGTTGTGGTTGGGTTTAGGGTTAGCGTTGGGGTTAGGGTTGGGGTTGGTGTTAGGGTTAGGGTGGGTTAGGGTTGGGGGTAGGGTTAGGTTTGGTGTTATGTTGGTTGAGGTTGGGTTAGGGTTAGGGTTTAGGGTTGAGGTGTTAGGGTTAGGGTTAGGGTTAGGTTTGGGGTTAGGTTTGGGGTTAGGGTTGGGGTTAGGGTTAGGGTTGGGGTTAGGGTTGGGGTTAGGGTTAGGGTTAGGGTTAGGGTTAGGTTGTTGGGGTTAAAGTTAGGGGTTAGGGTTGGTTGGGGTTTGTGAGGTTGGGGTTAGGGTTAGGGTTAGGTTTTGGGTTTAGGATTAGGAGTTAGGGTTAGGGTTAGGGTTTAGGGTTAGGGTTAGGGTTGGGGTTAGGTTTAGGTTTAGAGTGAGGGTTAGGGGTTAGGGTTAGGTTTGGGGGTTAGGTTGGGGTTAGGGTTGGGGTTTGGTTTAGGGTTAGGGTTAGGGTTAAGGTTAGGGTTAGTGTTGGGTTGTTAGGGTTGGGGTTAGGGTTAGAGTTTGGGTTATGGTTAGATTTAGGGTTGGGGTTTGGGTTAGGATTAGGGTTAGTGTTGGGGTAGGAGTTGGGGTTACGGGTGGGAGGGTTAGGGTTAGAGGGTTTGGGGGTTAGGGTTGGGGTTGGGGTTAGGGTTGGGGTTAGGGTTAGGGTTGGGGGTAGGGTTGGGGTTAGGGTTAGGGTTAGGGTTTGGGTTTAGGTTTTAGGGTTAGGGTTAGGGTTAGGGTTAGGGTTTAGGGTTTGGGTTAGGGTTAGGGTTAGGGTTAGCGTTACTCTTAGGTTTATGGTTTGAAGCGGTTTAGGGTTAGCGTTAGGGTTAGGGTTAGAGTTAGGGGTTAGGGTTGGGGTTAGGGTTAGGATTGGGGTTAGGTTTTGCTTAGTTTTGGGGTTTGGTTTAGGGTTAGGGTTGGGGTTATGGTTCAGACTGAGGGATTGGTTTGGGACTAGGGCTAGTGTTAGGTCTAGTGATAGGGCTGAGCACTGGGGCTGGGGTTTACTGTTAGGGGTTAGGTTTAGGTTGGGGTTGGGGTTTAGGGCTTAGGGTTGGGGAAAGAACTTGGGCTTACGATTAGTGTGTTAGGGTTAAAGTTAGGGTTAGGGTTAGAGTTAGGCCTAGTGCTATTGTTAGGGTTTTGTGTAGGGTTGGGGTATGGTTGGTGTTGGGATTAGGTTTGGGTTAGGGTTATCATTACTATTAAGTTTATTGTCAGGGTTGGGGGTTAGGGTTAGGGTTTAGGGTTGGGGTTAGGGTTGGGGTTGGGATTACGGTTAGGGATAGGGTTGGGGTAGGGGTTGGGGTTAGGGTTAGCGTTACTCTTAGGTTTGGGGTTAGAAGTTTTTTGGGGTTGGGTTTTGGGGTTAGGGTTAGGGTTAGGGTTAGGGTTGGTGGTTAGGTTTAGGGTTAGGGTTAGGGCTTAGGGTTAGGGTTAGGCGTTGGGGTTGGGGTTAGTGTTGGGTGTTTTGGTTAAGGTAGGGGTTGGGGTTAGGATTAATGTTGGGGTTAGGGTTTAAAGATAGGGTTAGAGTTAGAGTTAGAGTTTAGGATTAGTGTTAGGGGTTAGCTTTAGGGTTTGGGGTTAGCGTTGGGGTTACGGTTAGTGTTTGGTGTTAGGTTTGGGGTTGGGGTCAGGGTCATGGTCAGGGTTTGGGGTTAAGTTTGGCGTTGGGGTTAGCATTAGTGTTACGGTTGGCGTTGGGGTTAGGTTTAGGGTTAGGATTAGTGGTTAGAGTTAGTGTTAGGTTAGGTTTCGGGTTAGGAGTTGAGGCTTATGTTTAGGGTTAGGGTTGGGGTTGGAGTTGGGGGTTGGGGTTGGGGTTGGGGTTGAGTTTGGGGTTAGGGGTGGGATTGGGATTGGGATTGTGGTTGGGTTTGGGGTTGGAATTCAGGTTAGCTTTAGTGTTGGGATTAGGGTTAGACCTGGGTTAAGGTTGGTGTTACGGTTGAGGTTGGGTTGGTGTTAGGGTTAGGTTTAGGGTTAGGGTTGAGGTTAGGTATTAGGGTTAGGTTAGGGATTATTGTTAGGTTTGGGATTAGGTTTGGGGTTAGAGTTAGTGTTAGGGTTGGGGTTGGGGGTTAGGGATATGGTTAGGGTTAGGGGTTTTGGTTAGGGTCAGGGTTAGGGTAGGGTTTTTGTTTGGGGTTAGGATTAGGGTTGGGGTTATTGTAAGTGTTATGGTTCGGGCTAGGGATAGGTTTAGGACTAGTGCTAGTGCTAGGTCTAGGGATGGGGGTAGGGCTAGGAGCTAGGGTTGGGATTAGTGTTTGTTGTTATGGTTGGGGTTAGGGTTAAGGGTAGAAAATGGGGTTAGGGGTGAGGATTAGGTTTAGGGATAGTTTTGGGGTTAAGGTTGGGGTTAGGGATTAATGTTGGGGTTAGTTTTGGGGTTTGGGGTTAGGGTTAGGGAAAGAGTTTACCCTTGGGATATTTGTTAGGGTTAAAGTTAGGGTTAGGTTAGAGTTAGACCAAGGGCTGGGGGTTGGGGTTAGGGTTAGGGATTGGGTTGGGGTTAGCATTACTCTTGGGTTTGGGGTTAGAAGGGTTTAGGGTTGGGTTTGGGGTTAGGGTTAGCGTTACTCTTAGGTTTAGGGTAGGAAGAGGTTTATGGTTAGGGTTAGGGTTGGAGGCTTAGGGTTAGGGATTGGTTTAGGTTTATGGTTGGTGTTCGGGGTAGGGTTAGGGTTTGGTTTAGGGTTAGTGTTAGGATTAGGGTTAGGGTTAGCGTTACTCTTGGGTTTAGGTTTAGAAGGGTTTAGGGTTAGGGTTAGGGTTAGGGGTTAGTGTTAGGGTTGGGGCTAGGGTTGGGTTTAGGGTTGGGGTTTGGTTTAGGGTTAGGTTTAGGGGTTTGGGTTAGGTTTGGGGTTAGGGTTAGGGGGTTGGGGTTAGGGTTAGGGTTAGGTTTTAGGGGTTAGGGTTATGGTTAGGGGTTAGTGTTAGGACTAGGGTTATTGTTAGGTTTTAGGGGTTAGCGTTAGGGTTGGGGTTTGGTTTAGGGTCAGGGGTCAGGGTCAGGGTTTAGTGTTGGGGTTAGGTTTAGGGTTGAGTGTTAGTGTTAGCATTAGCGTTAGGGTTGGCGTTAGGGTAAGTGGTTAGGTTTTGGGGTTAGGGTTAGGGTTAGGATTGGGTTTGGGTTTAGGGTTAGGGGTTAGGTTTGGGGTTGGTGTTAGGTTTGAGTTTAGGATTAGGGTTGTGATTGGAGTTGGGGTTACAGTTGGGATTGCAGTTGGGTTTAGGTTTGGGATTGGGGTTAGAGGGTTAGGGTTGGATAATGGGTTAAGTTCAGGGTTTAGGCTTGGGGTTACGGTTTAGGGTTGGGGTTGGTGTTAGGGTTAGGGCTGGGGTTTATGGTTATGTTTAGGGTTGGTGTTAGGGTTAGGTTTAGGGTTAGGGGTTAGGGTTAGGGTTTAGGGTTAGGGTTGAGGGATGGGTTGGGGTTAGGGTTAGGTTTGGGTTAGTGTTGGGACTTGGGTTATTGTCAGGTTTAATGTTAACGTTGGGGTTAGGGTTAGGTTTACGGTCAGAGTCAGGGTCAGGTTTAGTGTTAGGGTTAGGGTTAGTGTTAGGTTAGGGTTAGCTTTAGCGTTAGGGTTAGCTTTAGGGTTAGCTTCAGGGTAAGTGTTTAGGGTTAGGGTTAGGGTTAGGGTTAGGTTTAGGGATTAGGTTTGGGGTTAGTGTTGGTGTTAGTGTTGGGGTTGGGGCTGGGGTTAGGTTTGAGGCTAGGTTTAGGGTTGTGATTTGAGTTGAGGTTAGGGTTGGGATTGCGGTTGGGTTTAGGGTTGGGGTTGGGTTTATTTTTAGGGTTGGGGTTTTGTTAGCTTTGGGGCTGGGGCTATGGTTATGGTTAGCGTTGGTGTTGGGGGTTAGGATTGGGGTTAGGGTTAGGGTTAGGGGTTGGGGTTTAGGGTTTGGGTTTGGGGTTAGGGTTAGGGTTAGGTTGGGATTAGGGTTAGGGGTTTGGGTTAGTGTCTTAGGGTTGGGGTTATGTATTTTGGTTGGGGTTAGGGTTAGGGTTGGGGTTAGTGTTAGTGATAGTGTTAGGGTTAAGGTTAGGGTTACGGATTAGGGTTAGGGTTTAGGGTTAGGTTTATGGTTATGTTAGGGTTAGGGTTAGTGTTGGGGTTGGCCTTAGAGGTTAGGGTTGCGGTGGGGGTTAGGGTTAGGGTTGAGGGTTAGGCTTGGGGTTGGTGTTGAGGTTAGGGTTAGAGATAGGGTTAGGTTTAGGGGTTAGGGTTCGGGTTAGTGTTAAGTTTTCGGGTTAGGGTTGGGGTTTGGGTTGGATTAGGGTTAGGGTTAGGGTTTGGGTGTTAGTGTTAGGGGTAGGGTTAGCGATAGCTTTGCTCTTCGGTTTAGGGTTGGAAGGGTTTAGGATTAGCGTTAGGGTTATGGTTGGGGTTAGGTGTTAGGGTTAGGATTAGGGTTGGGGTTGGGGTTTAGCGTTAGTGTTGGGGTTGAGTTTTTGGGTTTAGGGTTAGTGTCAGGTTTAGGGTCAGGGTTTGGGTTTGGGGTTAGGGTTAGCGTTAATGTTACGGTTAGCGTTAGGGTTAGGTTAGTTGGTTTAGGGTTAGTGGTTGGGGTTGTGTGAGGTTAGGGTTGGGGTTTGGGGTTAGGCTTAGTGTTGGGAGCTGGGGTTGTGGCTGGGGTTAGGGTTGAGGTTGGGGTTAGGGTTGGGATTGCGGGGGGATTGTGGTGGGGTTTAGGGTTGAAGTGGGGTTAGGTTTAGGGTTGGGGTTAGCGTTAGATCTGGGATAGGGTTGAGGTTAGGATTAGGGTTGGGGTTGGGGTTAGGGTTAGGGTTAGGGTTATGTATTTTGGTTAGGGTTAGGGTTAGGGTTGGGTTTGGTGTTAGGTTTAGGGTTAGGGTTGGGGTTAGGTTAGTTAGGGTTAGGGGTTTGGGTTAGTGTTAGGGGTTAGGGTTATGGTTAGGGTTGGGGTTGGGGTTAGGTTAGGTTTAGGGTTAGGTTTAGGGTTAGGGGTTAGGTTTAGGTTTAGGGTTAGGGTTAGGGGTTTGGGTTAGTGTTGGGGTTAGGGTTATGTATTTTAGTTAGGGTTAGGGTTAGGGTTAGGGGTTAGGTTTGGTGTTAGTGTTAGGTTAGGGTTAGGGTTGGGGTTAGGGTTAGGGTTAGGGTTGGGGTTTAGATTGGGGTTGGGAAAAGTTAGGGTTAGGGTTGGTTTAGGGTTAAGGTTAGGGTTAGGGTTAGGGCTAGGGCTTGGGGTTAGGGTTAGGTTAGGTTTGGGGTAGGGTTGGCGTTCGGGTTGGGTTAGGGTTAAGTTTAGCGTTAGTATTAGGTTTAGTGGTTGGGGTTAGGGTTGGGGTTAGGGTTGGGGTTAGGGTTACCGTTACTCTTAGGTTTGGGGTTAGAAGGTTTAGGGTTAGGGCTTTTGTTTGGGTTTAGGGTTGGGTTAGGGTTAGGGTTAGGCGTACTCTTAGGGTTAGGTTTTGAAGATTTTAGGGTTGGGGTTAGGGTTGGGGTTAGTTTGGGTTTAGGGTTAGGTTTAGTTGGGGGTTAGGATTAGGGTTAGGGTTGGTGTTGGGGTTAGGGTTGAGGTTTGGGGTTAGGTTTGGGATTGGTTGGGGTTAGCGTTGGGATTGGGGTTGGGTTTGGGGTTGGGGTTGGGGTTGGGGTTGGGGTTAGGATTAGGGTTGGGGTTGTAGGGTTAGGGTTAGGGTTGGGGTTGGGGTTAGGGTTAGGGTTGGGGTTTGGGGTTAGGGGTTAGGGTTAGGGGTTGGGGTTAGGGTTTAGGGTTAGTGTTAGGGTTAGGGTTTTAGGGTTTAGGGGTTAGGGTTAGGGTTATGGTTCGGGCTATGGATAGGTTTGGGCTAGGGCTAGTGCTGGGGCTAGGGATGGGACTAGGGCTTAGGGTTTGGGTTAGGGTTGGGGTTTAGGGTTAGGGTTGGGGTTTGGTTTAGCTTAGGTTTGGGGTTTGGGGTTAGGTTTGCCGTTGTTCTTAGGGTTTAGATTTAGAAGGGTTGACGGTTGTGGTTAGGGTTGGGGTTGGGGTTAGGGTTAGGTTTAGGGATAGGGTTTGGTTTAGGGTTAGGGTTGGGGTTGGGATTAGGGGTTTGGTTAGGGTTACAGTTGGGGTTGGGGTTGGGGTTAGCATTACTCTTAGGTTTGGGGTTAAGGTTTTGGGTTTGGGGTTAGTGTTAGGGTTAGTGTTGGGGTTGGGGTTAGGGGTTTTCATTAGGGTTAGGGGTTACGGTTGGGGTTAGGGTTTAGGTTTTTGGTTAGGGTTGAGTGTTGGGGTTAGGGTTAGCATTACTCTTGGGTTTGGGTTAGAAGAGTTTTGGGTTTAGGGGTTTGGTTTAGGGTTGGGGTTGGGGTTGGGGTTTAGGTTGGGGCTGGGGGTTGGTGTTGGGGGTTGGGGTTAGGGAAGACCTTGGGCTTTGGATATTTGTTGGGTTAAAGTTAGGGTTGGGTTAGAGTTAGGCCTGGGGCTGGGGTTGGGGTTGGGATTGGGTTGGGGTTAGGGTTGGCATGGGGGTTAGGTTTAGCGTAACGTTAGGGTTGTGGTAGGGTTAGGGTTAGGGTTTGGGTTGGGGTTAGGGTTAGGGTTAGGATAAGGGATAGGGTTAAGGTTGGAGTAGGGTTATGGTTAGGGTTGGGGTTGGGGTTAGGGTTAGGGTTGGGGTTGGGGTTAGGTTTAGGGTTAGGTTTGGGGTTAGGGTTAGGGTTACCTTTGGGGTTAGCGTTGGGGTTTGGGGTTGGGGTTAGGGTTAGGGTTAGGGTTAGCATTGTGGATGGCGGGTTGACTTTGGGGTTAGGTTTATGTTTGGGGTTAGGGTTTAGGGTTGGTGTTTAGGGTTAGGTTTGGGGTTAGGGTTAGGGTTAGGTTTAGTGTTACTCTTGGGTTTAGGGTTAGAATGTTTGGGGTTAGGTTTGGGGTTAGGTTGGGGTTAGGGTTAGGGTTGGGGTTAGGTTAGGGTTAGGGTTGGGGTTATGTTAGGGTTAGGGTTAGTGTTAGGGTTGGGGTTAAGGTTGGGGTTGGGGTGGGGGTTAGGGTTAGGGTTGGGGTGGGGGTTGGGGTAGGTTTGGGGTTAGGATTAGGGTTGGGGTTGGTGTTAGGGTTAGGGTTAAGGATAGGGTTAGGTTTAGGTGTTGGGGTTAGGCTTAGTGTTAAGTTTTCGGGTTAGGGGTTAGGGTTTGGGTTATGTTAGGGTTAGGGTTAGGTGTTGGGGTTAGGGGTAGGGTTGGTGGCTTTACTCTTAAGGTTTAGGGTTAGAAGGTTTAGGGTTAGCGTTGGGGTTAGGGTTAGCTTTGGGTGTTGGGGTTAGGATTGGGGTTAGGGTTTAGGGTTAGTGTTAGGGTTAGGGTTGGGGTTTAGGATCAGTGTTAGGGTTGGGATTAGGGTTAGGGTTTGGGGTTAGCATTAGGGTTAGGGTTGGTGTTAGGGTTGGGGTTGGGTTTATGGTCAGGGTCGGGGTCAGGGTTTAGGGTTGGGTTTAGCTTTAGGGTTAGCATTAGTTTGGACGGTTAGCGTTAGGGTTAGGGTTAGGCTTAGGGTTGGTGGTTAGGGTTAGGGTTAGGGTTAGGGTTTGGTTTTAGGGGTTAGGCTTGGGTTTGGGGCTAGGGTTGGGATTGGGGTTAGGGTTGAGGTTGGGGTTAGGGTTGAGATTGGGGTGGGGATTGTGGTTGGGTTTAGGGTTGGGATTGGGGTTAGGTTTAGGATTGGAGTTAGGGTTAGAGGCTGGGTTGGGGTGGGGGTTAGGATTAGGGTTGGGGATGGGTTAGGGTTAGGGTTGGGTTTAGGGTTAGGGTTAGGGTTAGGGTTAGGGTTGGGGTTTGGTTTAGGGTTTAGGTTTAGGGTTTGGGTTTGGTTAGGGTTAGGGTTAGGGTTAGGGATTAGTTGTAGGGTTAGGGCTAGCGTTAGGTTTAGGGTTAGTGTTTGGTTTAGGGTTAGGTTTGGGGGTTTGGTTAGGATTAGGGTTAGGGTTTGGGGTTAGGATTAGGGTTAGGCTTTGGGGTTTGGGTTACTGTTGGGGTTAGTGTTAGGACTAGGGTTAGTGTTAGATTTTAGGGTTAGCATTAGGGGTTGGGGTTAGGGTTAGGGTCATAGTCAGGGTCAGGGTTTAGTGTTAGGTTTAAGGGTTAGGGGTTGGCATTAGGGTTAGCATTAGCGTTAGGGTTTGCGTTGGGGTTAGCTTTGGGGTAGGGGTCAGGGTTAGGGTTTTGGGTTGGGGGTTAGGGTTGGGATTAGTTTTAGGGTTAGTGTTAGGGTTGGGGTTGGGGTTGGGGTTAGGTTTGATGTTAGGTTTAGGGTAGTGATTGGGGTTGCGGTTAGGGTTGGGTTTGAGGTTGGGTTAGGGTTGGGGTTAGGGTTAGGTATTTTGGTTAGGGTTAGGGTTAGGGTTAGGGGTTAGGGTTAGTGTTAGGGTTAGGGTTAGGTATTTTGGTTAGGGTTAGGGTTAGGATTAGGGGTTAGGGTTAGTGATTTTAGTGTTATGGTTAAGGTTTGGGGTTAGGGATTAGGGTTATGATTAGGGTTAGGGTTAGGGATTAGGGTTAGGGTTAGGGTTAGGTTTAGTGTTGGGGTTGGGGTTAGGTTTGAGGTTGGGTTTAGGGTAGTGATTGGGGTTGGGGTTAGGGTTGGGTTTGCGGTTGGGTTTAGGGTTGGGTTTGGGATTAGGGTTAGGGTTGGGTTATGGGTTAAGTTCAGGGTTAGGCTTGGGGTTAGGTTTGGGGTTGGGGTTGGTGTTCGGGTTAGGGCTGGGCTTATGGTTATGGTTAGGGTTGGTGTTAGGGTTAGGTTAATGGTTAGGGTTGGGGTTAGAGTTTGGGTTTGGTGTTAGGGTTTGGGGTTGGGTTTAGGGTTAGGGTTAGGTTGGGGTTGGGGTTGGGGTTAGGGGTTAGGGTTAGTGTTAGGGTTAGGGTTAGGTATTTTGGTCAGGGTTAGGGATAGGGTTAGGGGTTGGGGTTAGTGATAGTGTTATGGTTAAGGTTAGGGTTAGGGATTAGGGTTATGGTTAGGGTTATGGTTTATGGTTAGGGTAGGGAAAATGTTTGGGCTTAGGTTATGTGTTGGGGTTAAAGTTAGGGTTAGGTTCAGAGTTGGGCCTGGGGCTGGGGTTAGGGTTAGGTTGGGATTAGGGTAGGTTTGGCATTGAGGGTTGGGGTTAAGGGTTAGGTTAGCCTTACTATTGGGTTTATTGATAGGTTTAGGGTTAGGGGTTAGGGTTAGGGTTTAGGGTTAGGCTTACTCTTGGGTTTAGGGTTAGGGTTTGGTTTAGGTTGGTAGGGTTGGGGTTGGGGTTGGGGTTACGCTGGGGTTTGGTTTACGGGTTAGGTTGGGGTTAGGGGTTGGGGTTAGTGTTACTCTTGGGTTGGGTTTAGGGTTAGGTTTAGGTTGGTTTGGTTGGGGTTAGGGTTAGGGTTTTGGTTAGGGTTAGGGTTTGGGTTAGGGTTAGGGTTAGGTGTTAGGGTTAGTGGTAGGGTTAGCGTTAGCTTTACTCTTAGGTTTGGGTTAGAAGGTTTAGGGTTAGCGTTAGGGTTAGGGTTAGGGTTATGTGTTTTGGTTAGGTTTAGGGTTAGGGTTAGCGTTACTCTTATGTTTAGGGTTAGAAGGGTTTAGGGTTAGGGTTAGGGTTAGGGCTTTTGCTTAGGGGTTGGGGTTACAGTTGGGTTTTGGGTTAGGGTTGGGGTTAGTGTTGGGGTTATGGGTTAGGGTTAGGATTAGGATTAGGGTTAGTGTTAGGGTTGGGTTAGAGTTGGGGTTGGGGTTATGGTTGAGGTTGGAGTTTGGGTTGTGATTGTGGTTGGGTTTAGGTTTGTGATTGTGGTTTGGTTTGGGGTTGGGTTTCGGGTTAGCGTTAGAGTTGGGGTTAGGATTAGGGTTAGGGGTTGGGGTTAGTGTTAGGGTTACGAGTTAGGGTTAGGGTTAGTGTTAGGGTTAGGGTTAGTTTTAAGTTTGGGGTTAGTTTTAGTGTTAGGGTTAGGTCTGGGGCTAGGGCTAGTTTAGGGTTGGGTGAGTTTTGGGGTTAGCGTTAGGTGTATGGGTAGGCTTGGGTTAGGGGCAGGGGTAGGGTTGGGCTAGGTTTAGGGTTAGGGGTAGGTGTGGGGTTAGGGTTATAGTTATGTGAGGTTGGGGTTAGGTTTAGGTTATGGTTGGGGTTGGGGTTGGGTTACGTTTAGGGTTAGGGTTAGGGTTAGCGGTTGGGGTTGGGGTTAGGGTTAGGGGTTAGGGTTAGGTTTGGGGTTAGGGTTTGGTTTAGGATTAGGGTTAGGGTTAGGGTTAGCGTTACTCCTAGGTTCAGGGTTAGAAAGGGTTTAGGTTTAGGGTTAGGGTTAGGGTTAGGGGTATTTTTAGGGTTAGGGTTAGGTTTAGGGTTGGTTTAGGGTTAGGGTTAGGGTTAGGGGTATGGGAAGGGGTTGGGGTTGGGGTTAGGGTTAGTTTTAGGTTTAGGGTTGGGGTTAGGGTTAAGTGTTAGTGTTAGTGTTGGGGTTGGGGTTAGGGTTGGGTTAGCTTTCGGATTATGGTTAGGGTTAGGGTTTAGTGTTTTGGGTTGGGGTTAGTGTTAGGGCTGGGGAGCTGGGGCTGGGGCTTCGGCTAGGTTTATGGTTAGGGTTAGTTTTTAGGGTTGGGGTTTAGGTTTGGGTTATGGGTTGTGGTTCGTGTTAGGGTTAGGGTTAAGGTAAGGGTTGTGTTAGGATTATGGTTATGGTTAGTGTGTAGGGGTTAGACTTAGTGTTTAGGGTTTAGGGATAGGGTTATGGTTCGGGTTAGTTTTAGGTTAGGGGTAAGATTAGAGGTTTCGTTTATGGTTAGTGTTGGGGTTGGGTTTAAGATTAGGGTTGGGTCAGGGGTAGGGATAGTGATACGGGTAGGGGTAGGGGTGCTTTGGGTTAGACAAGTTAGTGTTGGGGTTAAGGGTAGAGTTAGGGTTCGGGTTATGGTTACGGTTAGGGGTATGGCTAGGGTTAGGTTTAGGGTATGGATGAGGGTTACGGCTAGGGTTAGCATAAGTTTTAGGGGTTAGGGTTGGGGTTTGGGTTTGGGGTTAGGTTTAGGGTTAGGGTTAGGTTTAGGATTTATGGTTAGGGTTAAGGTTTGTATTAGGGTTATGGGTTTCGGTTAGGTTTAGGGTTAAGGTTAGGGTTGGGGTTAGGGTTAGGTTTAGGGTTAGCGTTACTGTTAGGTTTAGGGATAGGTTTAGGGTTAGGGTAGGGTTAGGGTTAGGGTTGGTTTTGGGATTAGGGTTAGGTTTAGCGTTACTGTTGGGGTTAGGGTTAGAAAGGTTTGGGTTTAAGGTTAGGGTTAGAATAGGGTTAGGGGTTTGGTTTGGGTTTGGGGTATTGGGGTTACGGTTGGGTTTAGGGAATTATGGCTGGGGTTGGGTTGGGGTTGGGGTTGGGTTACCATTGGGGTTGGGTTTGGGCTTAGGGATAGGGTTGGGTTTGGGTTGGGGTTGGGGATGGGGTTGGGGTGGGTTGGGGTTGGGGCTTGGGGCTGGTGCTGGGGCTGCTGCTGGCTCTGGGGTTGGGTTTAGGGTTAGGGTTGGGGATAGGGGTAGGGCTGGGGTTAGGCTTGGGGTTGGGGTTGGGTTTGGGGTTGGGTTTGGGGTTAGGGTTGAAGGCTTCTAGTTAGGGTTAGGGTTAGGGCTAGGTTTGGTTTGGGTTAGGGGTTGGGTTTGGGTTTTAGGATATGGGGTTAGGTTTAGGGGTTAGTGTTAGGGTTGGGGTTTAGTGTTACGGTTAGCATTAGGGATTAGGGTTAGGGTTGAGGTTGGGGTTAGAGTTTAGAGTTGTAGGTTGGGGTTAGTGTTAGGGTTAGGGTTCGGGTTAGGGTTGGGGTTAGGGTTAGGGTTTGTGTTGGGGTTAGGGTTAGGGTATTGGGGTGACGGTTAGGGTTAGGGTTGGGGTTAGGTTTACGGTTCGCGTATGGGCTTCAGGGGTTATGGTTAGGGTTAGGGGTTAGGGTTGGGGTATAGGATAGGGTTGGTGTTAGGGGTTAGGGTTAGGGTTAGGGTTAGAAGAGGTTTTGGTTTAGTGTTAGGGTTAGAATAGGGTTAGTGTTATGGTTGGGGTTTGGGTTTGGGGTTAGGGTTAGTGTTAGGGTAGGGTTAGGGTTAGGGTTGTGGTTGGGGTTAGGGTTATGTTTAGCCTTACTGTTAAGGTTAAGGTTAGAAGAGGTTTAGGTTTGGGGTTAGGGTTAGAATAGGGTTAGGGATAGGAGAATCATTTGGGGTTAGGGTTAGGTTGGGTTGGGGTTAGGGTTAAGGTTTAAGGTTTATGGTTATGTTTAGGGTTAGTATTTATAGTTAGGGTTTGGTTCAGGGTTAGGGATAGGGGTTATGGTTAGGGGTTGGTTTAGGGGTAGGGTTAGGGTTAGGGTTAGGTTGTGTTAGGGATAGGGTTAGGGCAGGGTTCAGGGTTTAGGGATAGTGTTAGGGTTAGTGTTAGGGCTAGGGAGAGGGGTAAGGGTAAGGGTTGGGGTTAGGGTTGGGTTGGGGTTGGGGTTAGGTTTAAGGTTTGGGGTTAGGGTTAGGCTTAGGATTTATGATTAGGTTTTGGGTCAGGGTTTGGGGTTAGGGGTTAGGTTAGGGTTAGGGTTAGGTTGGGTTAGGGTCAGGGTTGGGGTTGGGGTTAGTGTTTCCGGTTGGGGTTACGGGTTAGAGTTGGGGTTAGGGTTAATGTTGGGTTAGGGTCAGGGTTAGGCTTAGGGTTAGTGTTTAGGGTTAGGGTTAGGTTTAGGGTTGGTGTGTGGGTTTAGGGATAGGGTTAAGGTTAGAGATAGTATTTAGGGATAGGGTTGGGGTTAGCGTTAGCGTTTAGGGGTTTAGGGATAGGATTACATTTATGTTAGGTTTGGGTTAGGGATAGGGTTGGGGTTTAGTGTTTGGGGTTAGGGTAAGAGTTGGGGTTAGGGCTAGTCCGACAGATAGGGCTAGGGCTGGGGCTAGGTCTTGGTCTAGGGTTAGGGTTGGGGTTCTGGTTGGGGTTAGGGTTAGGGTTACGGTTAGATGTTAGGGTCATTGTTAGTGTTAGGGATAGTTTTGGGTTAGGCTTAGGGGTTTAGGGTTAGGGTTAGATGAGTTAGGGTTAGGGTTGGGGTTAGGATTTGGGGTTTAGGGATAGGGTTAAGGTTAGTGTTAGGGCTAGGGAGAGGGTAAGGTTTGGGGTTAGGGTTAGGGGTTGGGTTAGGGTTAGTGTTAGGTTTAGGTTTAGGTTTGGGGTTAGTGTTAGGGTTTATGGTTGGGGTTTGGGTCAGGGTTAGCGTTGGGGGTTAGGGTTAGGGGTAGGGTTATGGGTAGGGGTATGTGTTGGGGTTTTGGTTGGTGTTAGGGTTAGGGTTGGGTTAGGGTTGGGGTTGGGTTCAGGGTTTGGGAATAGGGTTAGGGTTAGTGTTGGGTTTGGGGCTAGGGAGAGGGTTGGGGCTACGGCTGGTGCTGGGGCTGGGGCTGGGGCTGGGGCTGGGCTTAGTGCAAGGGTTAGGGATCAGGGTTGGGGTTATAGTTGGGTTTGGGGTTAGGGGTGGGGTTAGGGTTGGTGTTGGGGTTGGAGTTAGGGTTGGGGGTTGGGGTTAGGGCTAGGGGCTAGAGATAGGGCTGGGGGTAGGGTTGGGGTTAGGGTTGGGGTTTAAGTTTGGGGTTAGTGTTAGTGTTTGGGGTTTAGGGATAGGGTTACAGTTAGCATTAGGGTTGGGTTGGGGTTAGGGTTGGGGTTAGGACAAGAGATATTGCTAGGTCTGGGGCTGGGTCTTGGTCTGGGGCTAGGGTTACGGTTGGGGTTATGGTTAGGTGTTAGGGTCATTGTTAGTGTTGGGATAGGTTTGGGTTAGGGTTAGGGGTTGGGGTTTGGGGTTAGGGGTTAAGTTTAGGGAGTTGGGATAGGGTTGCAGTTAGGGTTCAGGGTTTAGGAATAGGGTTAGGGTTAGTGTTGGGGGTAGGGTGAGGGTGGGGTTGGGGTTAGGGTTAGGGATTAAGTTGGGGTTGGGGTTAGGTTTAGGTTTGGGGTTGGGGTTGGGGTTTATGCTTGGGGTTTGGGTCAGGGTGAGGGTTAGGAGTTAGGGTCAGGGTTGGGGGTAGGTGTATGTGTTGGGGTCTGGGTTGGTGTTAGGGTTAGGGTTGGGTTCAGGGTTTAGGAATATGGTTAGGGTTGGGTTTGGGGCTAGGGAGAGGGTTGGGGCTACAGTTGGTGCTGGGGCTGGGGTTGGGGCTATGGTTGGTGTGGGGGTTGGGGTTCAGGGGTTGGGGTTATAGATAGGTTTAGGGTTGGGGTAGGGTTACGTTTGGGGTTGGGGTTGGAGTTAGAGTTGGGGTTGGGGTTAGCGTTACTCTTAAGTTTGGGGTTAGAAGAGGTTTAGTTTTGGTGTTAGTGTTAGAATAGGGTTAGGGTTGGGTTGGGGTATTAGGGTGAGGGTTAGGGGTTAGGGTTGGGGTTGGGGTTTGGGGTTGGGGTTTGGGTTAGTGTTAGGGTTAGGCTTTGGGGTTAGGGTTGGTGGTTAGTGGTAGGGGTAGGGGTATGGGATGGAGTTGGGGTTAGGTTGAGCATTGTGTTGGGGTTGGGGTTAGGGTCAGGGTTTGGGGTTTGGGGTTATGGTTGGGTTGGGTTTGGGGTTAGGGATAGTGTTGGTGTTAGGGTTGGGGTTGGGTTTGGGGGTAGGATTAGGGGTTTTCTTTGGGGTTAGCGTTAGGATTTGGGGTTGGGGTTGGGGTTTGGGGTTGGGGTTACAGTTAGGTTTAATGTTGGTGTTGGGGTTTGGGTTAGGTTTGGGGTTGGGGTTTAGGGTTGGTGTTAGGTTTGGGGTTGGGGTTAGCATTAGTGTTGGGGTTGGGTTTAGGCTTAGTGTTATTGTTGGGGTTAGGGTTAGTGTTAGTGTTGGGTACGGTTAGGGGTAGTGGTAGGGGTAAGGGTGGGGGTATGGGTTGGGGTTGGGTTTAGGGTTAGGTTTAGGGTTGGTTGGGGTTAGGGTTGGGTTTGGGGTTGGGGTTTAGGGTTTAGGGTTAGCGTTAGGGTTAGTGTTGGGGTTAGGTTTGGGTTGGGGTTTGGGTTTGGGGTTGGGGTTAGATTTGGGGTTGGTGTAGGTTTGGTTGTAATGCTGGGATTGGGGTTGAGGATAGGATTAGGGTTAGCATTACTTTTAGGGTTAGGGGTAAGGGGTTTGGGTTTGGGTTTACGGTTAGTATATGGTTACGTTTACGGTTGGGGTTAGGATTGGGATAGGGTTGGGGTTAGGGTTTAGGTTTGGGGTTAGCGTTGGGGTTTATGTTTAGGGTTTGGGTCAGGGTGAGGGTTGGGGTTAGGGGTTAGGGTTAGGGTTAGGGATAGTGGTATGTGTTGGGGTTTGGGTTAGTGTTGGGGTTAGGGTTGGGTTCAGGGTTTGGAATAGGGTTGGGGTTGGGTTTAGGGCGAGGAGAGGGTTAGGGCTACAGTTAGTGCTAGGGCTGGGGCTGGGCTGGGGTTGGTGTGGGGTTGGGGTTCAGGGTTAGGATTATAGTTGGGTTTGGGGTTGGGGTAGTATTGGGGTTGGGGTTGGGGTTGGAGTTAGAGTTGGGGTTGGGGTTAATGTTACTCTTAAGTTTGGGGTTAGAAGGTTTGGGTTTAGGGTTAGCGTTAGAATAGGGTTAGGGTTAGGTTGGGGTATTGGGGTGAGGGTTGGGTTAGGGGTTGGGGTTAGGGTTGGGGTTGGGTTTGGGGTTGGGGTTGGTGTTCGGGTTAAGGGTTAGGGTTAGCGTTAGGGTTGGGGGTTAACGATAGGGGTAGGGGTAGTGGTATGGGTTGGAGTTAGGGTTAGGGTTAGCATTGTGTTAGGGTTAGGGTTAGGGTTTGGGGTTTAGGGTTAGGGTTAGGTTGGGTTTAGGTTTAGGGTTAGTGTTAGGGTTAGGGGTTAGGTTTAGGGGTAGCTTTAGGGGTTGTGGTTGGGGTTAGGGTTAGGGTTTGGAGGGTTGGAGGGTGAGGTTTTATGGTTGGGGTTAGAGTTGGGTTTGTGTTAGGGTTAGGGTTTGGGTTAGGGTTAGGGTTAGGGTTTAGGGTTGGGGTTAGGGGGGTTTAGCATAAGGGTTAGGGTTAGGGGTTAGAGTTAGTGTTTGGGTTGGGGTTAGGGATAGCGTTAGTGTTAGGTTTAAGTTTAGGCTTAGTGTGAGTGTTAGGGTTAGGGTTAGTGTTAGTGTTGGGTTACGGTTAGGGGTAGGGGTAAGGGTAAGGGTAGGGGTATGGGTTGGGGTTAGGTTTGGGGTTAGGTTTAGTGTTGGTTGGGGTTGGGGTTAGCTTTGGGGTTTGGGTTTAGGGTTTAGGATTAGGGTTAGGGTTAGTGTTAGGGTTGGTTTGGGTTTGGGTTTAGGTTTAGGGTTAGGGTTAGATTTAGGGTTAGGGTTGGCTTAGTTTTAGTGTTGGGGTTGGGGTTAGCGATAGGATTAGGGTTAGCATTACTGTTAGGGTTGGGGGTAGAAGGGTTTGGGTTTGGGGTTACAGTTAGAATAGGGTTGGGGTTAGGGTTAGTGTGCGGTTGGGGTTAGGGTTGGGGTTGGGATACAGGGTTGGGGTTGGGGCTAGCGTTACACTTAGGGTAAGGCTAACGGAGGTTCGGTTTAGGGGTTGGGGTTTGGTTTAGGGTTAGGTGTGGGGGTAGGGTTAGTGTTAAGATTGGGTTGGGGTTAGGGTTAGGCTTTAGGGTTTATGGATAGGGTTAGGGTTGGGTTTAGGGGTAGGGTAAGGGGTTGTTGTTAGTTTTAAAGTTAGGTTTAGTGTTGGGGTTAGGGTGTGGGGTTTTGGGTTAGGTTTAGGGAAGGGGTGTGGAGTTTGGGTTTAGGGATAGGGTTAGGGTTAGGATTAGGTTTATGGTTTAGGGTTAGGATTATTGTTAGGGTTTGGTTAGGGTTTGCAATAGGGTTAGTGTTTAGTGTTAGGGTTAGGGTTTAGGGTTTATGGATAGTGTTAGGGTTATGGTTACTTTTAGGATTAGGGGTAGGTTTTGGGGTTGTGGTTAGGGTTGGGATTAGGGTTAGGGTTGGGTTAGGGTTAGGGTTAGGGATAGGGGTAGGGGTATGCGTAGGGTTGGGGTTGGGGTTAGACGAGTTGGGGTTAGGGTTGGGGTTAGGAATACGGTTGGGGTTAAGGTTAGTGTTAGGGGTAGGTGTAGGTTGGGGTTAGGGTTACAGTTAGGGTTAGGGGTTAGGGTTGGGTTTGGGGTTTAGGGTTGGGGTTAGGGTTAATTTAGGTTTAATGTGGGGTTAGGTTTAGGGTTGGGGTTGGGGTTGGGGTTGGGGTTGGGTTTAGGGTTAGGATTAGGCTTAGGGTTAGGGGTTGGGGGTAGGGTTATGTGTTGTGGTTAAGTTTAGTGTTAGGGTTAGTGTTAGGGTTGGGTGCGGTTGGGGTTACGGTTAAAGTTACTCTTACGTTTAGGGTTAGAAAGGTTTTGGGTGTGGGGTTAGGGTTAGAATAGGGTTAAGGTTATGTTTAGTTTTTAATGTTACGGTTAGGTTGGGGTTAGGGTTTGTATTTAGGGTTAGGGGTAGGGTTAGTGTTAGGGTTGGGGGATAGGGTAGGGTTGGGGTTAGGGGTAGGGGTAGGGTTAGGGTGAGGGTTACGTTTGGGGTTGCGGTTGGGGTTGGGGTTAGGGTTAGCGATACTGTTAGGGATACGGTTAGAAAGGTTTTGGTTTAAGGTTATGGTTAGAAAAGGGTTAGGGTTAGGTTTAGGGTATTAAGGTTACGGTTAGGCTTTAGGATTTAGAGTTAGAGTTAGGTTTGGATTAGGGCTAAGGTTGGGGTTGGTTTAGGGTTAGGGATTACGGTTGGGGTTAGGGTTATGGTTTAGGGTTACAGTTAGGGTTAGGGTTAGGGCTATGTGTTGTGCTTAGTGTTAGGGTGGGTTAGGGTTAGACTTGTGTTAGCATAAGGGTTAAGGTTAGTGTTTAGGGATAGGGTTAGGGTTGGGATAAGAGTTTAGGGATAGGGTTAGGGTTAGGGTTCGGGTTGGTTTAGGGTTAGTATTAGGGGTAGGGTTTAGGGTTTAGGATTAGTGTTAGGGTTAGGGTTAGTGTTAGTAATGGTGGTTATGGTTACTGTTAGCTTTAGGGTTAGGGTTGTGTTAGCATTAGGGTTAGGGTTAGTGTTTAGAGTTAGGGTTAGGGTTGGGTTTTAGGGTTTAGGGATAGTGTTAAAGTTATGATTAGGGTTATGGTTGTGTTAGGGTTAGGGTTAGGGATAGGGTAAGGTTCGGGGTACGGTTTGGGTGTGGCGTTATGGTTAGGGTTAGGGATAGGGTTGGGTTAGGGTTAAGGTTAGGGTATACGGTTTGGGGTTTGGGTTGGGGTTAGGGTTTGGGATTTAGTGTTAGAGTTAGGGTTAGGGTTAAGGTTAGCACCAGGGGTTGGGTTTTAGGGCAGGGCTGGTGCTGGTGCTGGGGCTATGGCTAGTGCTAAGGTTGGGGTTGGGGTTAGTGTTCAGGGGTTGGGGTTGGGGTTGGGTTGGGGTTGGGGTTGGGGTTGGGGCTATGGCTGGGGTTGGGGCTGGGGCTAGTGCTGGGGGTGGGCTATGGCTGGGGCTAGGATTGGGGTAGGGTTGGAGTTTGGGTTTGGGGTTGGGGTTGGGGTTGGGTTTTGGGGTTTAGCTTTGGCGTTATGGTTGGGGTTGGGGTTGGGGTTGGGGCTAGGGTTGGGTTAGATCTGGGGTTGGGGTTGGGGTTGGGGGTTAGGGTGATGTGTGGGGTAGGGGTAGGGGTAGGGGAGTGGTATGGCTGGGGTTAATGTTGGGGTTTGGGTTGGGGCTGGGGTTGGGGTTGGTGTTAGTGTTGGAGTTAGGGTTAGGGTTGGGGTTGGGGCTAGGGCTAGTGATAGGGTAAGGGCTAGTGCTGGGGCTGGGGCTATGGCTAGTGCTAGGGTTGGCGTTAGGGTTGGTGTTTGGGGTTAGGGGTTGGGTTTGGGTTTGGGATTTGGGGTTGGGGTTGGGGTTGGGGCTAGCATTGGTGTTATGTTTTGGGGTTTGGGCTTGGGGTTGGGGTTAAGGCTAGGGATAGGGTTAGGGCTACGATTGGGGTTAGGGTTAGGGGTTAGGGTTATGTGTGGGGGTAGGGGTAGGGGTAGGGGAAGCAGTATGTCTAGGGGTTAGGGTTAGGGTTAGGTTGGGGTTTAGGATTTGGTTAGGGTTGGGGTTGGGGCTAGGAATAGGGTTAGAGCTAGGGATAGTGCTGGGGCTAGGGTTAGGGTTAGGGTTGGGGTTAATTTTGGGGTTGGGGGTAGGGGTAGGTTTGGGACTTCTGGTTGGGTTTGGGGTTTAGGATTATGGTTGGATTAGGGTTTGGGTTGGGGTTGGGGTGTGGGAGTTTGGGGTTAAGGTTAGTGTTGGGGTTAGGTTTGGGGTTGGGGTTGGGTTTGGTTTTAGGATTTAAGGTTATTCTTGGGGTTAGGGTGTGGAGTGTGGGGTTAGGGTTAGTGTTAGTGTTAGCCTTTAGGGTTAGGGTTAGCGTTAGGGGTTGGGGTTGGGTTTAGGGTTAGGTTTTTTAGATTTGGGGTTAAGGTTAGGGTTATTGTTAGTGTTAGTGTTAGGGTTAGGGTTGGGCTTGGGGTTGGGGTTGGGGTTGGGTTTAGGGTTAGGGTGTGTTTGGGGTTAGGGTTGGGGTTGGGTTTGGGGTTAGGGATAGGGTTAGTGTTACTGTTAGGATTATGGTTAGAAGAAGTTTAGATTTGGGGTGAGGGTTAGGAATAGGGTTAGGGCTAAGGTTAGGGTAGGGTTAGGGTTAGAGTTGGGGTTTGGGTTGGGGTTGGGGTTATGGTTAGCTTTACTCTTGGGGTTAGGGTTAGAAGGGTTTATGTTTAGGGTTAGTTTGGTTAGGTTTGGGGTTAGGATAGAGTTGGGGCTAAGGTTAGGGTTAGGGTTAGGTTTGGGTTGGGGTTAGGGTTAGTATTGGGGTAGGATTAGGGCTAGGGATAGGGTTGGGGCTGGGGTTATGTTTGGGGTTTGGGGTTGGGGTTACGGGTAGGGATAGGGGAAGGGGTATGGCTTGGGGTTGGGGTTAGGGTTAGGGTTAGGTTAGGGTTGGGGTTAGGAGGGGTTAGGAGTGAGGTTTAGGTTGGTGAGGACATAGAGTTTATGGTTAGGGTTAGTCTTAGGGTTTATGGTTGGGGTTGGGTTGGGTTAGGGTTGTGGTTGGGTTAGGTTAGGTTTTGGGGTTAGCGTTACTGTTAGGGTTAGGGCTACTCTTAGGGGGTTAGGGTTGGGTTAGGGTTAGGGGTTGGGAAGTGGTTAGGGTGGTTACGTTAGGGTTAGGGTTATTAGGGTTAGGGTTAGGGTTAGGGTTAGGGTTAGGGTTAGGAGGAGGGGTTAGGGTTGGGGTTAGGGCGTGTGAGTGTTAGTTTTGAGGGTTAGGGCTAATATTGGGGTTAGAGGGTTAGGTTTAGGGTTGGGGTTATGTTTAGGGTTAGGGTTGGGGTTGGGGTTGGGGTTGGGATTAGGTTTAGGGTTAGTGTTACTGTTAGGGTTGGGGTTAGAAGTTTATTTTTGGGTTAGGGTTAGAACAGGGTTGGGGTTACGGTTAGTGTTAGGGTTAGGGTTAGAGTTGGGGTTTCGGTTGGGGTTGGTGTTAGGGTTAGGGTTGGGGTTAGGGGTACAGTTAGTGTTGTTGCTATGGTTGGGGTTAGGGTTAGGGGTTGGGTTAGGGGTAGGGGTAGGTTTGGGGCTAGTGCTAGGGCTGGCGTTTAAAGATAGGGCTATGTCTGGGGCTAGGGCTAGGACTAGGGTTAGGGTTGGGGTTAGGGGTAAGTGTAGGATTAGGGGTTGAGGTTAGTGTTGGTGTTGGGGTTGGGGGTTGGGTTATGGTTAGGGTTGGGTTTGGGGTTGGGGTTGGTGTTAGGGTTAGTGTTGGGTGTGGGGTTAGGGCTAGTTTTGGGGTTGGGGTTAAGATTGGGGTTGGGGTTTATGGTTTAGGGTTAGGGTTGGGGCTGGGTTGGTTTTGGGGCAGGGCTGGTGCTGGGGCTGGGGCTACGGCTACGGCTAGGGTTGGGGTTGGTGTTTGGGGTTGGGTGTTGGGTTTGGGTTTAGGATTTGGGGTTGGTGTGGTGTTGGGGTAAGTTTGGGTTTGGTGTTGGGTTTTGGCGTTTGGGATTAGGTTTGGGGTTGGGGTTGGGGCTGGGGTTGGGGTTAGGATTGGGGGTTGGGGTTATGGGTAGGGGTAGGGGTAGGAGTAGGGGAAGGTGTATGGCTTGGGGTTGGGGTTAGGGTTGGGTTGGGGTTAGTGTTGGGGTTTGGGTTTATGGTTGGGGTTGGGGTTGGGGCTGGGGATGAGGCTTAGCACTATGGCTGGTGCTGGGGCTAGGGTTAGGGGTTAGGGTTGGGGTTGGTGTTGGGGTTGGGATTAGAGCTGGGGCTGGGGCTGGGGCTAGAGATTGGGGGTTAGGCTTAGGGTTGTGTTTGGGGTTGGGGTAGGGTTGGGGTTGGGGTTGGGGTTGGGGTTGGGGTTGGGGTTAGCGTTACTGTTAGGTTAGGGTAAGAAGAGGTTTAGATTTAGGGTTAGGTTTATTGTTACGGGTTCGTTTTGGGGTTAGGGGTTAAGGCTACGGGTAGGGGTAGGGGAAGGGGTATGGGTTGGGGTTGGGGTTAGGGTTAGTGTTAGGGTTGGGTTAGTGTTAGGGTTAGCTTTAGGGTTAGGGTTTATGGTTTATGGTTATGGTTGGGTTTAAGTTTAGGGCTAGGGATAGGGTTGGGGTTGGGTTAGGGTTAAGTTTAGGTTTAGGGTAGGGTTGGGGTTAGGTTTGGGGTTGGTGATAGGGTTAGGGTTGGGCTTGGGGTTGGGGCTATGGCTAGGGATGGGGCTGGGGCTGGTGCTGGGGCTGGGGCTGGCTGGGGCTGGGGTTCAGGTGGGGTTGGCAGGGGGTGCGGGGGGGGGGGGGGTTAGGATTGGGGTTGGGGTTAGGGGTTACTCTTGGGGTTGGGAGTTGGGGTTGGGGTTACAGTTACGGCTATGGTTGGGGTTACGGTTAGGGTTGGGGTTGGGGGTTAGGGTTGGGGTGAGGAATAGAGTTTAGGGATAGGGCAGTGTTAGGGTTATGGTTAGGGTTGGGTTAGGGTTAGGGTTGTGGTTGGGGTTAGTGTTATGTTTAGGGTTAGCGTTACTGTTAGGGTAAGGGTTAGAAGGTTTGGGTTTAGGGTTAGGTTTAGAAAGGTTACGTTTAGGGCTGGGGTTTAGAGTTAGGATTAGGGTTAGTGTTAGTATTGGTGGTTACAGTTAGGGTTAGCATTAGGGTTGGGGTTGTGTTAGCATTAGGGTTAGGGTAAGTGTTTAGAGTTAAGGTTAGGGTTAGGGTTTAGGGTTTAGGGATAGGGTTAGGGTTATGGTTATGGTTCGGGTTGTGTTAGGGTTAGGGTTATGGGTAGGGTAAGGTGTGGTGCGGTTGGGTGTGGGGTTAGTGTTAGGGATAGGGTTGGGTTAGTGTTTGGGTTAGGGGTTAGAGGCTGGGGTATAGGGTTTAGGGATAGGGTAAGGGTTTAGGGTTTAGGTTTATGGTTATGGTTTTGTTTAGGGTTAGGGCTGGGGCTAATGTTAGGGCAAGGGTTAGTGCTGGGGCTGGGGCTGCGGCTAGGGGCAAAGTTTGGGGTTTGGTTTGAGTGTTTGGGGTTAGGGTTGGGATTAGGCTTTGGGGTTAGTGTTAGTGTTATTGGTTGGGGTTGGGGTTAGAGATTAGTTTGGGTTGGGTTTGGGTTTGGGGTTGGTGTTAGTGTTAGGGTTAGGGTTGGGATTAGTGTTGGGGTTAGCGTTAGGTTTGGGGTTAGGGTAGGTTCATGGTTGGGGTTTGGGTTGGGACTAGGGTGGGGTTAGGGTTAGCGTTACTGTTGGGTTAGGGTTAGAAGGGTTTAGATTTGGGGTTGGGGTTAGGATAGGGTTAGGGTTAGGATTAGGGTAGGGTTAGGGTTACAGTTGGGGTTAGGCGTAGGGGTAGGGGTAGGGAAAGGGGTAGGGGTAGGATTAGGGGTATGAGGGTAGTGTTAGGGTTAGGGCTGGGGTTTGGTGAGGGTTGGGGTTGGGTTTGGGGCTAGTGCTGGGGCTGGGGTTTAAAGCTAGGGCTATGTCTGGGGATAGGGGCTAGGACTAGGGTTAGGGTTAGAGGTGGGGTGGGGTTGGGATTAGGGTTTGAGGTTGGGTGTTGGGGTTGGGGTTGGGGTTAGGGTTGGGTTGGGGTTGTTTTGGGGTTAGGGTTATGGTTGGGGTTAGGTTTGGTTGGGTTTAGGGTTTAGGGTTTAGGGTTGGGGTTGGGGCTGGGGTTGGTTTTGGGGCAGGACTGGTGCTGGGGCTGGGGCTACACCTGGGGCTAAGGTTAGGGTTGGTGTTTAGGGTTGGTGTTGGGTTTGGGGTTGGGATTTGGGTTTAGTGTGGGTTTAGGGGTAGGGGTAGGGTTGGTGTTGGGTTTTGGGGTTTAGGATTGGGTTTACGATTGGGGTTGGGGCTGGGGTTGGGGGTTGGGATTAGGGATTAGGGTTACGGGTAGGAGTAGGACTAGGAGTAGGAGAAAGTGTATGGCTTGGAGTTAGGGTTAGGGTTAGGTTTTGGTTAGGGTTGGGGTTTGGGTTTGGGGTTTATGGTTGGGGTTGGGTCTAGCGATAGGGTTGGGGCTATGGCTAGTGCTAGGACTAATGTTGGGGTTAGGGTTAGGGTTGGTGTTAAGGTTAGAGGCAGCGGTAGGGGTAGGGGTTTGGGTTTGGGTTGGGGTTATCTTTAGGGTTGGGTTAGGGGTTAGGTTTGGGGTTGGGGTTTGGGGTTTGGGTTTGGGGTTGGGGGTTGGGATTGGGGCTAGGGATGGGGTTGGGGCTGGGGCTGGTGCTCGGGTTGGGGCTGGGGCTGGGGCTGGGGTAAGGTTAGGATTGGGGTTTGGGGTTGGGGTTGGGGTTGGGGTTAGGATTAGAGCTAGGGCTGGGGCTCGGGCTGGGATTAGGATTAGGGTTAGGGTTGGGTTTGGGGTTGGGGTAGGGTTAGGGTTAGGGTTGGGTTTGGGGTTAGGGTAGGGTTAGGGTTAGGTTTGGGGTTGGGGTTAGGGTTAGGGTTAGCATTACTGTTAGGTTAGGGTAAGAAGGTTTAGATTTAGGGTTAGGTTTAGTGTTAGGGGTTCGGGTTTGGGTTAGGGGTTAAGGTTATGGGGAAGGGGAGGGGTAGGGGTAGGGTAGGGGAGGGGTATGTGTTGGGGTTAGGGGTTGGGGGGGGTTGGGAGTGTTAAGGTTAGCATTAAGGTTGGGTTTAGGTTTTATGGTTATGGTTGGGTTTAAGTTTGGGGCTAGGGATAGGGTTGGGGCAGGGGTAAGGCTAGGGCTGGGGTTGGGGTTATGGTTAGGGATAAGTTTAGGTTTAGGGTAGTGTTAGGGTTAGGATTGGGACTGGGGTTGGGGTTAGGGTTGGGCTTGGGGTTGGGGCTATGGCTGGGGTTGGGGGCTGGGGCTGAGTGCTGGGGCTGGGGCTATGGCTGGGGCTAGGGTTAAGATAAGGGTTGGGGTTGGGGTTGGGGGGTTGGGGCTGGGCTGGGGTTGGGGCTGGGGCTGGTGCTGGTGCTGGGGCTATGGCTGGGGCTGGGGTTCAGGTGGGGGTTAGCATTGGGGTTAGGGGTTAGGGATAGGGCAGGGTTAGCTTTGGGGTTGGGGTTTGGGGGTTGGGGTTTAGGGTTGGGATTAGGATTGGGGTTGGGGTTGGGGGGTTACTCTTAGGAGTCAGGAGTTAGGGGTTAGGTTTAGGGTTAAGGTTATGGTTGGGGTTACGGTTGGGGTTGGGGTTGGGGGTTACGGTTGGGGTGAGGAATAGAGTTTGGGGTTGGGGTTAGTGTTGGGGTTATGGTTAGGGTTGGGTTAGGTTTGGGGTTGTGGTTGGGGTTGGGGTTAAGTTTAGGGTTAGCCTTACTGTTAGGGGTAAGGGTTAGAAGAGTTTTAGGTTTGGGGTTAGGTTTAGGAATAAGGTTACGGTTGGGGTTAGGGTTTAGAGTTAGGATTAGGGTTAGGGTTAGTATTGGTGGTTACAGTTAGGGTTAGCATTAGGTTTGGGGTTGTGTTAGTATTAGGGTTAGGGTAAGTGTTTGGAGTTAGGGTTAGGGTTAGGATTTGGGGTTTAGGGATAGGGTAAGGGTTATGGTTATGGTTATGGTTGTGTTAGGGTTAGGGTTATGGGTAGGGTAAGGTGTGAGGTACGGTATGGGTGTGGGGTTAGTGTTAGGGATAGGGTTTGGTTAGCGTTTTGGTTGAGGTTAAGGTTGGGGTATAGGGTTAAGGGTTAGGGTTAGGGTTTGGGGTTTAGGGTTATGGTTAGGGTTGGGGTTAGGGTTAGGGTTAGGGCTAGGTCTGGTGTGGGGAAGGGCTGGTGCTGGGGCTGGGGCTGCGGCTGGCCCTAACCTGGGGTTAGGGTTAGGGTTGGGTTGGGGTTAGGGTTAGGGTTGGGTTTGGGGTTTAGGGTTTGGGGTTAGGGTTGGGTTGGGTTGTTTGGGGTTAGGTTAACGTACGGTTGGGTGTTTGGGGTTAGGGTTAGGGTTGGGTTGGGCTTTGTTAGGGGTAGGGTTAGGGTAGTTGGGGTTAGGGGGGTTAGGTTTAGGGTTAGGGTGGTTTGGATAGGGTTAGGGTTAGGGTGTTAGAGTTGGGGTTGGGTTGGTGTTGGGGTTAGGTTAGTGGAGGGTTAGGCGTGGGTGGGTGAGGGTAGGGTTGGGTGTAGGCTAGGGTTAGGGTTACAGGGTTAGGCTTAGGGTTAGGGTTAGGGTTAGGGTTGGGGTTGGGGTTAGGTTGGTGTTAGATTTGGGGTTGGGGTTAACGTTAGTGTTAGTGTTAGCGGTAGGGTTAGGGTTGGGCTTGGTGTTGGGGTTATGGTTGGGTTTAGGTTTGGGGTATGTTTGGGGTTGGGTTGGGGTTGGGTTTGGGGTTGGGGTTAGGGTTGGTGTTACTGTTGGGGTTAGGGTTACAAAAGTTTAGATTTAGGGTTGGGGTTAGAATAGGGTTAGGGTTAAGGTTGGGGTGGGGTTAGGGTTAGGGTTGGGGTTTGGGTTGGGGTTAGGTTTATGGTTAGCTTTACTGTTAGGTTTAGGGTTACAAGAGGTTTAGGTTTGGGGTTGGGGTTAGAATAGGGTTAGGGTTAGGATTAGGGTATTAGGGTTGCTGTTGGCGTTTAGGGTTTAGGGTTAGGGTTTGGGTTATTGTTAGGGTTAGGGTAGGGTTAGGGCTAAGGTTGGGGTTAGGGTTGGGGTTGGGTTGGGGTTAGGGTTAGTATTGGGGTAGGGTTAGGGCTAGGGATAGGGTTAGGGCTGGGGTTAGGTTTGGGTTTTGGGGTGAGGGTTACGGGTAGGGATAGGGGAAGGGGTATGGCTTCGTGTTAGTGTTAGGGTTAGGGGTACAGTTAGGGTTAGGGTTTAGGGTTTAGGGTTAGGGTTAGGGTTAGGGTTCCGGTTAGGGTTTAGGCTTTAGGGTTAGGGGTTAGTGTTATTGGTTAGGGTTATCGTTAGGTTTAGGGTAAGTATTGGGTTTAGGATTAAGTTTAGGGTTAGGGTAGGGTTAGGGTTCTGGTTGGCATGGGGTTTGGCGTTGGCTTTGGGTTTAGGGTTAGGGTTAGGGTTAGGGTTAGGATTTATGGTTTAGGGATAGGGTGAGGGATAGGTTATGGTTAATATTAGGGATGGGTTAGGGTTAGGGGTTACGTTTGGGGCTGGGGCTAGTGTTAGGGGTTAGGGATAGGGTTGGGGTTGGGGTTGGGGTAGGGTAGGGATAGGGTTGGGGTTGGGGTTAGGGTTAGGGGTTAGCTTTACTCTTTTGTTAGGGTAGAAAGGTTTTAAGTTTAGGGTTAGTTTTAACATTACGGGTTGGGGTTAGGGTTAGGGGTTAGGGTTATGGGTTGCGGTGGGTTTTGGGTTGGGGAAGGTGTATGGGTTGGGGTTGGGGTTAGGGTTAGGGTTGGGTTAGTGTTAGGGTTAGCATTCTGGTTAGGGTTTAGGGTTTAGGGTTAGGGGTTGGGGTTGGGGTTAGGGGTTGGGGCTGGGGCTGGGGTTAGGGCTAGGGTTAGGGCTAGGGCTGGGGTTGGGGTTAGGGTTAGGGTTAAGTTTAGGAGTTAGGGTAGGGTTAGGTTTGGGGTTGGGGTTGGGGTTAGGGTTGGGGTTAGGGTTGGGGCTATGGCTAGGGTTGGAGCTAGGTCTGGTACTAGGGCTGGGGCTACGGCTGGGGCTGGGGTTGGGGTGAGGGGTTGGGTTTTAGGGGTTGGGGTTAGGGGTTGGGATTGGGGTTAGGTTTTGGGGTTTGGGTTAGGGTTGGGGTTGGGGTTGGGGTTGGGTTAGGTTTGGGGTTAGTGTTGAGTGTTGGGGCTTGGGGTTGGGGTTGGGGTTGGGGTTAGGTTTGGGGTTGGGTTTGGGGTTGGGGTTAGGGTTACTCTTATGGTTAGGAGTTGGGGTTGGGGTTGGGGTTACAGTTATGGTTGGGGTTAGGGTTAGGTTAGGGTTGGGGGTTAGGGTTAGTGTTGGGGTTATGGTTGGGGTTGGGTTAGGGCTAGGGTTGTGGTTGGGGTTGGGGTTAGGGTTTGGGGTTAGCATTACTCTTGGGGTTTAGGTTCAGGGTTAGGTTTATAAAGGGTTAGGGTTGGGATTAGGATTTGGGGTTAGGATTAGGGTTAGTGTTAGTATTGGTGGTTACGGTGAGGGTTAGCATTAGGGTTAGGGTTGTGTTAGCATTAGGGTTAGGGTAAGTGTTTAGAGGTAGGGTTAGGTTTAGGGTTTAGGCATAGGGTCAGGTTTATGGTTAGGGTTAGTGTTGTGTTAGGGTTAGGGTTACGGGTAGGGTAAGGGATAGGTGTCCAGTTTGGGTGTTGGGTGAGGTTTAGGGTTAGGGATAGGTTTGGGTTAGCGTTTGGGTAGGTTTAGGGTTAGGGAATGGGGTTTAGTGTTGGGGTTGGGTTTAGGGTTTAGGGTTACGGTTAGTGTTAGGGTTAGGGCTAGGGCTAGGGATAGGGTAAGGGCTGGTGCTGGGGCTAGGGCTACAGCTAGTGCTAAGGTTGGGTTGGGGTTAGTGTTTGGGGTTAGGGTTAGGTTTAGGGTTATTTGGGGTTAGGGTTAGGGTTAGGGATTTAGGGTTGGGGTTAGGGTTAGGGTTAGCGTTATGTGTTAGGGTTTGGGGGTTGGTAGGGTTAGGGGTTAGGGTTGGGATTAGGGTTAGGGTTGGGTTAGGGTTAGGGTTAGGGTTAGGGTTTAGGGTTTGTTAGGGGTTAGGGTTATGGGTAGGGGTAGGGTAGGGGTAGTGTGGGGTAGGTAGGGGGTAGGGTAGCGAGGGGTAGGATAAGGGTTTGGGTTTGTATTAGGGTTAGGGTTGGATTAGGGTTAGGGTTAGGGTTAGGGTTTAGGTTGGGGTTAAGGTTAGGGTTGGGGGTGGGGGCTATGGATAGGGTTAGGGTTAGGGATAGGGGTAGTGCTGGGGCTAGGTTAGGGTTAAGTTTAGGGTTAGGGTTAGGGGTAGGGGTAGGGTTAGGGTTAGGACTTCTGGTTGGGGTTGGGGTTATGGTTGAATTAGGGTTAGGGTTAGGGTGTGAGGTTTGGGGTTAAGGTTAGTGTTGGTGTTGGGGTTTAGGGATAGGGTTAGGTTTGTGTTTGGGATTTGGGGTTAGGGTAGGGTTGGGTTTAGGGTGTGAGTTTAGGGTTAGGGTTAGTGTTAGGCTTAGGCTTTAGGGTTAGCGTTAGCTTTAGGGTTAGGGTTGGGGTTGGGGTTAAGGTTAATGTTGGGTTTGGGGTTAGAGTTAGGGTTAGGGTTGGGGTTAGTGTTAGGGTTGGGGTTAGGGTTAGGGTATGTTTGGGGTTAGGGTTGGGGTTGGGGTTGGAGATAGGGTTAAGGGTTAGTGTTACAGTTGGGGTTAGGGTTAGAAGTTTGGGTTTAGGATTAGGGTTAGAATAGGGTTAGGGTTAAGTTTAGGTAGGGTTGGGGTTAGAGTTGGGGTTTGGGTTGGGGTTGGGGTTAGGGTTAGCTTTACTGTTGGGGCTAGGGTTAGGGTTTGGGTTTAGGGATAGGGTTAGAATAGGGTTGGGGTTAGGTTTGGGGTATTAGGGTTTGGGGTTGGGGTTATGGTTAGGGTTAGGGCTAGGGATAGGTTTAGGGTTTGGGGTTACGTTTATGGGTAGGGAAGGGCCAGAGGTATGGCTTGGGGTTAGGTTTAGGGTTAGGTTGGGGTGGGGTTACGTTTGGGGTTAGGGTTGTGTTAGGGTTGGGGTTAGGGTTTAGGTTCAGGGTTAGGTTTAGGGTTGGGGTCCGGTTGGTTTAGGCTTTATGGGTTGGGATTAGGGTCAGGGGTTAGGGTTAGGGTTAGTGTTAGGTTTGGGGTTAAGTTTGGGGGTTACAGTAGGGTTAGGGTTAGTGTTAGGGTTGGGGTGTAGAGTTTAGGGTTAGGGTTAGCGTTAGGGTTAGGCTTTAGGGTTAGGGTTAGCGTTAGGGTTAGGTTAGGGTTAGGGAGGTTAGATTTAGGGTTGGGTTAGGATAGGTAGGTTAGGTTGGGGTTTGTGGGGTTGGGTGGGGGTAGGAGGTTAGGGTTAGGGTGTTGGGTAGGGTTGGGTTGGGGTGGGGTGGGGTGGTGTGTTGCTGTTGGGGTTGGGGTGAGGAGTTAGGTGGGGGTGGGGTTAGTAGGGTGGGTGTGGGGGGTGGGTTGGTTGGGGGTTGGGTTGGGTTGGGTTTGGTTGGCTCTGTTGGGTTGGGTTGGTGGTTTGGGTGGGGTTGTGGGTTGGGTTGGTTTGGGGTGGGTTGGGTTGGCGTTTGGTTTGGGTTGGGGTTGGTTGGGTTGGGGTTAGGGAGGGTTGGGGCTAAGGTTAGGGTTAGGATTATGGTTGGGTTACGGTTAGTATTGGGGTAGGGGTAGGGCTAGGGATAGGGTTACGGCTAGCGTTAGGTTTAGGGTTTGGTGTTGGGGTTACGGGTAGGGATAGGGGAAGGGGTATGGCTTGGGGTTAGTGTTAGCTTTAGGGTGGGTGTTAGGGTTGGGTTAGGGTTAGTGTTATGGTTTAGGGTTTAGGTTTAGGGTTAGTGTTAGGGTTCCAGTTAGGGTTAGGCTTTATGGTTGGGGTTAGCATTATTGGTTATGGTTTGGGTTAGGGTTAGGGTTAGTGTTAGGTTTAGGGTTAAGTTAGGTTTGGGGTAGGGTTAGGGTTAGGTTTGGGGGGTTGGGGTTAGAGTTTGGGGGGGTTAGGGTTAGTGTTAGCGTTAGGATTTGGGGTTAGGGGTTAGCGTTAGGGGTTAGGGGTTGGGTTAGGGTTAAGGTTAGTGTTATATTTATGGTTGGGGTTGGGGTTAGTGTTAGTGTTAGGGTTAGGGTTGGGGTTTGTTAGGGTTAGGGTATGTTTAGGGTTAGGGTTGGGGTTGGGTTTAGGGTTAGGGTTAGGGTTAGTGTTACTGTTAGGTTTAGGGTTAGAAGAAGTATGGATTTGGGGTTAGGGGTTAGGTACGGTTAGGGTTAAGGTTGGGATACGGTTGGGGTTAGGGTTGGGGTTTGAGTTGGGGTTAGGGTGATGGTTAGCTTTACTGTTAATGTTAGGGTTAGAAGGTTTGGGTTTGGGGTTGGGTTTAGAATATGGTTATGGCTAGGTTTGGGGTATTAGGGTTATTGTTGGCGTTGGGGATTTGGGGTTAGGGTTAGGGTGGGGTTGGGGCTAAGGTTAGGGTTAGGGGTTAGTGTTGGGTTAGGGTTAGGATTAGGGGTTGGTTGGGCGGGGGGGGGTAGGGTTAGGGGTTAGGGTGTGGGGGAGGGGTACGGATAGGGGTGGGGGTGGGGCATGGCTTGGGGTTGGGGGTTAGGTTTGGGTTTAGGGTTAGAGGGGTGGGTTGGGGTTAGGGTTTGGGTTGGGGTTTAGGGTTAGGTTAGGGGTTAGGGCTGGAGATAGGGTTGGGGCATGACTCGTTAGGGCTAGGTAGTGGTTAGGGGTTAGGGTTAGGGTTAGGGGGGGTTAGGGGCAGGGTAGGGGTTGGGGTTGGGGTTTGGTTAGGGTTAGGTCTTTAGGGTTAGGGGTTAGGGTTGAGGGTTAGGGTTAGGGTGAGGGACTAGGGGTTAGGGTAGGGTTAGGGGTTGGGTTGGGGTTGGGGTTGGGGTTGGGGTTAGGGTAGGTTGGGGTTAGGGGTGTGGGGGTTAGGGTTGGGGTTAGCGTGACTGTTAGGGTTAGGGTAGGGGGTTTAGGTGGGTTGGGTTTGCGTTAGGGTTCGGGTTAGAGTTGGGGTTAAGATTATGGGTAGGGGTAGGGGGGGTAGGGTTAGGGGTGAGGGTTAGGGTTAGGGTCTGTTAGGGTTGGGTTAGTGTTAATGTTAGCATATGGTTGGGGTTTGGGGTTAGGGTTAGGGTTACGGTTAGGGTTTAGGGTTTGGGCTAGGGTTAGGGGTTAGGGGTGGGGCTAGGGCTAGGTTAGGGGTTAGGGGTTGGGGTTAGGGTTAGGTTTGATTTAGGCTGGGGTTACGGTTGGGGTTGGGGTTGGGTTGGGGTGGTTGGGGTTGGGGTTAGGGTTGGGGCTAGGGTTAGGGTTGGGTTAGGGCTGGGGGTTGGGGCGGGGGCTGGGGCTACTGGGCTGGGGTTCGGGTTAGGGTTGGGTTTGGGGTTGGGGTTAGGGCTAGGGGTAGGTTTGGGGTTGGGGCTTAGGGTGGGGCTAGGGTTAGAGGTTAGGTTTAGGGTTGGGGTTGGGGTTAGGGTTTGGGGTTGGGGGTTACACTCTTAGGGTTGGGGTTAGGGTTAGGGTTACGGTTACGGTTAGGGTCAGGGTTACGGTTAGGTTAGGGTTAGGGTTAGGGTGAGTGTTCGGGTTAGGGTTAGTGTTAGGGTTATAGTTTGGTTTGGGTTAGGTTTAGGGTTGGGTTGGTTTGGGGTTGGGGTTGGGGTTGGGGTTAGTTTCGGGTTAGCGTTCCGTTAGGGTGGGTAAGGGTTAGAAGGTTTAGGTTTAGGGTTTAGAATTAAGGTTACAGTTGGGGTTGGGTTTAGGGTTAGGGTTAGGTGTTAGGGTTAGTATTGGTCATTACAGTTAGGTTTAGCATTAGGGTTAAGGGTTGTGTTAGCATTAGGGTTCAGTAAGTGTTTGGAGTTAGGGCCAGGGTTAGGGTTTAGGGTTTAGGATAGGGGTTAGGGTTAGGCGTTACGGTTAGGGTTAGCGTTGTGTTAGCGTTAGGGTTAAGGGTAGGTAGGGGTTGGGGGTAGGTTTGCAGTTGGGGTGGGTTGGTGTTAGGGATGGGTTTGGTTAGAGCGTTTGGGTTGGGGTTAGGGTTGGGGTATAGGGTTTGGTTGGGGTTACGGTTTAGGGTTATGGTTAGGGTTATGGTTATGGTTGGGGCTGGGGCTAGTGTTCGGACAGGGGCTAGTGCTAGGGCTAGGGCTCAAGGCTAGGGCTAAGCTTAGGGTTAGGGTTAGTGTTTGGGGTTAGGGTTATGGTTAGTGTTTAGGGTTAGGGCTAGGTTTACGTTTTAGGGTTTAGGGTTAGGGTTAGGGTTGGGTTAGGTCAGGTTTCAGTGTTAGGATTTTGGTGTTTAGGCTTGGGGTTAGAGTTGGTGTTAGGGTTAGGGTTAGGGATAGGTTTGGGGCTGGTGTTGGGTTTAGTGTTGGGGGTTGGGATTGTGTGTAGGGTTAGGTGTGGGGGTTAGGGAAGGGGTATGGCTGGGGGTTGGGGTTAGTGTTAGGATTAGGTTTGGGTTAGGGTTAGGGCTGGGGATAGGGTTAGGGTTAGGGTTGGGTTAGGGTGGGGTTGGGTTTAGTGTTAGGGTTGGGTTAGGGTTTGGGTTGGGGTTGGGGTTAGGGTTAGGGGTTGGGGTGGGGGGTTAGGGCTTTGTTGGTGTTAGGGTTGCGGTTATGGTTGGATCAGGGAGTTAAGTTTGGGTTAGGGTGTGGGGTTGAGGATTGGTGGGTTAGGTTGTGCTGTGTTTAGGTGTTGGGGGTTGTGGTTATGCTGGTTTAGGCTTTAGGGTTTGGTTAAAGTTCGGGTGAGGGGTTGGGGTTGGGGTGTGGGGTTTGTGTTAGGTTTGAGTGTTGGGGTGACTTTGGGGGTTAGTGTTAGCATTGGGGTTAGGGGTGTGTCAGTATTAGGGTTTGGGTAAGTGTT
>CAKJTW010000610.1:0-34928 GCA_917880005.1 Nanger dama | reverse complement strand
CTGCAACCCCATGAATCGCAGCACGCCAGGCCTCCCTCTGTCCATCACCAACTCCCGGAGTTCACTCAGACTCACATCCATCGAGTCGGTGATTCCATCCAGCCATCTCATCCTCTGTCGTCCCCTTCTTCTCCTGCCCCCAATCCCTCCCAGCATCAGAGTCTTTTCCCAGTGAGTCAACTCTTCGCATGAGGTGGCCAAAGTACTGGAGTTTCAGCTTTAGCATCATTCTCTCCAAAGAAATTCCAGGGCTGATCTCCATCAGAATAGATTGGTTGGATCTCCTTGCACTCCAAGGGACTCTCAAGAGTCTTCTCCAACACCACAGTTCAAAAGCATCAATTCTTCGGCGCTCAGCCTTCTTCACAGTCCAACTCTCACACCCATACATGACCACTGGAAAAACCATAGCCTTGACTAGATGGACCTTAGTCGGCAAAGTAATGTCTCTGCTTTTCAATATGCTCTCTAGGTTGGTCATAACTTTCCTTCCAAGGAGTAAGCGTCTTTTAATTTCATGGCTGCAGTCACCATCTGCAGTGATTTTGGAGCCCCCAAAATAGCTCATATCTACTTATATATAAACAAAACCAACTGAAGTTTACTATGGATTCTCAAAATGTTAATTTTATTAAGGTGGAACCTGAGATATATTGGGTTTATTGTTTTCTCTTTATGCCATCAGTAGCTAATTTATTCTGTGTGAGATATTTTAAAATTTGATATCACCATACACACTTGATAAAAAATTTTCAACTTAATGAAAATTTGTGTAGGAAATCGTTACCATGTCTAGATTAACTGATAACAAACTTGTTCAAAGAATCAAAATATCGTGGATTGAAAGGCTCTCACAGTGCTGAATCTACTCTAAGCTATCCCCCAAAACTGGTCATGCTTCTGCTGCTACTCCAAAGACAAGGCTAGCCTGCTCTAAATATTTGCAGATGTAAAGCACAAAAAGACCATGTCCCAAAGCACACCCTTCTTTCCCATCCTCATCTCTCCCAGCTACATCCTTCACTGGGAAGGGCTTGAAGCACAAGCACATGGAGAAATGAGTATGCATGTATTTCATTTAACCAGTTATGAGTAATCTATTATTCCGCTTACTCATGTTTTGATTTTCTGAAATGTTTAGCTTAAATGTAGACATACTTCCCATGACATGCATTAATAATAATAACAACAAAACAACAAAAGGAAGAAGGGAAAGGTTATCTGGTACAAGGTTTTCTTAGTGAACCCATGCTAATTGCTAATAATTATCTTTCATTTTCCTTCAATTAATTACTTCCTACATTACTCAAAAGATTTTTATAGAGACCAACATTTACCTGTTTTGTTAGTAGCTTGGTGCCTCCGTTATTTCTTGGGTCAGTTTTGCAAAGGACTTTTATAGCAATTTGGAAATCTCATCTGTTGAACTGTTTTTCTTCCCTTGAATGTTAGTTTTCCATCCAGGAGTTATAAAATAATTTTTAATAGAAATAAAAATAATCATATACACTATCCTGTTAGTAAAGAACACTATCCTGTTGAAAGCCTTTTATTCTTATGAAAGCAGCATGTGTTCAAAATTTTAGACAGTATAGATAAGCTGATTCTTGTTCAAGATGGTGATGTGGGAGGATCCTGAACTTGGCTACTTCCATGGATACGCTGGATCTACAACTAGAATATGTAACCAACCCCCTATAAGTCCCACTCCATGGCTCTGTGAATCACAACCCAAGTCGTTACCTCAACTCCTAGCTACTCCTGAGGAGCAAAGAGATTGAACCTCAGGCCTGAAATCATAAAACTTCTAGAAAAAAACAGGTGGTCTTTTTGAACCACAACACTGTCAAACTGGAAATCAACTACAAGAAAAAAATTGCAAAAACCACCAAAACGTGCATGGAGGCTAAAAAAATGCCACTAAGTAATCGATGGCTCACTGAAGAAATGAAAAAGGAAATTTAAAAATAACTGGAGACAAAAATGGAAACATAATCCAAAATCTATGGAGCACAGCAAAAACAGTACTAAGAGGGAGGTTAATCGCGCTACCTCAGGGAATAAAAATTTCAACCAACCGGTGGGAAGGCCGCCCAACTGGGGCGGCGAAGCGAACTCCAATACTTTGGCCACCTGATGCCAAGAACTTGACTCACTGGAAAAGACCCTGATGCTGGGAAAGATTGAGGGCAGGAGGAGAAGAGGGCGACGGGAGGATGAGATGGTTGGATGGCATCACCCACTCAATGGACAGCAGTTTAAGTAAACTCTGGGAGTTGGTGATGGACAGGGAGGCCTGGCATGCTGCAATTTATGGGTCAGAATTGCAGAGTCAGACACAACTGGGTAACTGAACTGAACTGAACCTTACACCTAAAAGAACTAGAAAACATTGAACAACAGTCCCAAAGACAGTAGAAGGAAGAAATCATAAGAACAAAAAATAAAAGAGGCTAAAAAAAAAAAATAGGAAAGAATGAAACTAAGAGCTGGTTCTTTGAAAAGACAAAATGAATAAGCCTTTCACCAGACTCATCAAGAAAAATTAAGCCTATAAAATCAGGCAGTGAAAGGGATAAATCTTAAACACCATCTCCCAAGACTCTGTGCGACCCCATAAACGGCAGCCCACCAGGCTCCCCCGTCCCTGGGATTCTCTAGGCAAGAATACTGGAGTGGGTTGCCATTTCCTTCTCCAAGGCATGAAAGTGAAAAGTGAAAGTGAAGTGAAGTTGCTCAGTCGTGTCCAACTCTTAGCGACCCCATGGACTGCAGCCTACCAGGCTCCTCCATCCATGGGATTTTCCAGGCAAGAGTACTGGAGTGGGGTGCCATTGCCTTGCCTTGCTATAAAGTGAAATAAGCCAGTCACAAAAAGACAAATACTGCTTGATTCCACTTATGTGATGTAGCTCACTGTCAATTTCATAGGGACAGAAAATGAAATTGTGATTGCCAGGGGCTGGGGGAAGGGGAAGTGGAGAGTTACTTAATGGGTATAAAGTTTCACTTCTGTAAGATGAAAGTAATTCTGGAGATTGGGTTGCACAACAGTGTGAATATACTCAACAACATTGAACTCAAGACTTACAAATGATTGAGATGGTCAGTTGTATATGCACGCTGCTGCTGCTGCTAAGTCACGTCAGTCATGTCCGACTCTGTGTGACCCCATAGATGGCAGCCCACTAGGCTCCCATCTCTGGGATTCTCCAGGCAAGAATACTGGAGTGGGTTGCCATGTCCTTCTCCAAGGCATGAAAGTGAAAAGTGAAGGTGAAAGTGAAGTCATGTCTGACTCTCTTACCACAATTAAGCAAAAAGAACAGCAGCAACAACAAAAAGGGCAGAAATACACCTAGCTCATAGGAGTCATGTCTTCACTGTAGGCTTACATGTTCTTAATGACTATTGTTTTCTATATAATTTAATGGCATTGGCTTCTTTTAGCCGGCATCTTCCAGTGTTTCCCTTTCAAGACAGGTAATTCCAATTTTGTATACTTTCAGGTAACTTTGCATCTTAAAATCACCTTTTCTCCCCACTTTAAGTGTACTGTTTGTGGCAAGAATACCTGGCAAGTACTAGAAAACATGAAGCTGGAGACTCTTCCCTAGTGGCATTTCAAATTTACTAGCATCTAAATAGTTTCTGTTCTCTGTTTAAAAAGACAGCACCAATGCTTGTTGATGTATGACAGAAAACCACAAAATTCTGTCAAGCAATTATCCCTCAATTAAAATTTTATTAAAAAGGCATTCCCCAAGTACTTCCTTGATGATCCAGTGACTGAAAATTCACCTTCCATATAGAGCTCTTAGAATATGCCTGGCTCTTTGTAAAACCCTAATAAATGTTAGACACAATGAAAGTTTGCTCTCATTATTTTTCTTATTTGTTGCCAGTATTTCTCAGCTTGCTGTTTCTCTTTTACTTTTCTTCTGCTCTCTTCTGAATTACTAGTCTATCCTTTACGATTTCTTTCATCACTCAACCATTAAAAATATCTCTAATCCAGAGATTTAATAAACATTTATTTTCTTGCAATTATTAAAAAAAAATCCAGACTGAGAAATTGGTTCAGATTTTAAAACTCTTGTAAACATTGTATTCCCAGAATATCATGGACAGATGTGGCCTGAGAAATCATTTCATTCACACCCTCATTTCTCTGATGAGGAAACAGAGATCAAAGATGTTGTTGTAAGTGGTTTCATCCAACCTGGCCCAGGAAGGTTTAGCACGCTGGGCTCTGGAATCCCAGCTTGCTGTTTTGCCAGTGCTTTCTAAATTCTTCACCAACAAAGTTGAAAAAAGTGAAAGTGTTAGTCACTTCAGTTGTGTCCTACTCTTTTGAACTGTAGCCTACCAGGCTCCCCTGTCCATGGAATTCTCCAGGCAAGAATACTGGAGTGGGTAGCCATTCTCTTCTCCAGGGGATATTCTCCACCCAGGGATCAAACCCAGGTCTCCTGCTTTGCAGACGGTTTCTCTACTATCTGAGCCAGCAAGGAAACCCAAATAAAGTTAGTCACTCCGTCATGTCCAATTCTTTGCAACCCCATGGACTATAGTCCCCCTTTATATTCCTCTTTGTGGAACCAGCTTTAGAAGTTTGTTCTATTGAGCTGCATTGGAGTGATAATACATTTGTCAGTCAAAGATTCAGGTCAGGGTGATATAACCCCTGCCCCCATACTGAATGGATATTCCCAGCCCAACGCACAGAAATGCCAGACCATTTCTTTAAAGATGTTGACGTGTTGAAATTGTTGTTAGTTCCAGTTATGTGGGCTTCTCTCACAGCTCAGCTGGTAAAGAAACCGCCTGCAATGCCGGAGACCCTGGTTCGATTCCTGGGTTGGGAGGATCCACTGGAGAAGGGATAAGCTTACCCACTCCAGTATTCTTGGGCTTCCCTTGTGGCTCAGCTGGTAAAAGAATCTACCTGCAATGCAGGAGACCTGGGTTCGATTCCTGTGTTTGGAATCCCCTGGAGAAGGGAAAGACTACCCGTTCCAGTATTCTGGCCTGGAGAATTCCATGGACTAGACTGAGCCACTGAACTGAACTGAACTGAACTGATACAGTCCATGGCGTCCAGAGTCGGACACGACTTTCATTTTCACTTTCCAGTTATTACCAGAGAGAACCACTAGAGGGCAGAGAAACCCCCTGTCTGCGATGCAGTGCTTGTACCCTACAACCCATCGTGGTTGGAATCCTAGGGACCTGCCTGCACAAGATACCCCATTGCCCCTGAAAAGTGCTTGTTCTCGTGGCCCACACTCTCTAGATTTAATGAAGAGCATATTTATTTCTTCTGCCTTCTCATGGATTTGAGGCTAAAGTCCTTTGCTGCTTCAGTTGAATTTTGCCCTTTGGTTCACTCAGGTTGTTTAATACGGCTACAAAGACACCTCAGTTTCATTCCATTGGATCTCTCATATCAAACTGTAACGCTTTCATAAATTTTCTGGAACTTGATAGAATTCTGCATTCTTTTCACATTTTGTAAGTCTAACAGGGTCAAACCCCTAGGAATATTAAAATAACATTTTTTTAAAAACCCATATCTTTTATAACTACATTCTTTTATACTGCACATATTTTCCCTCTTAGACTACTGTGATGAGCCAATGGTTTTTCATTGACTCAATTGGTTTCAATTATTTGTGGTCATTAGTTTTGTGTGTGTGTGTGTGTGCATGCTGAGGTTAAAAAGCAGTCTGGCTTTGTAGCCTCCTATGGCACCCCACTCCCGTATTCTTGCCTGGAGAATCCCAGAGACAGAGGAGCCTGGTGGGCTGCCGCCTATGGGGTCGCAGAGTCGGACACGACTGAAGCCACTTAGCAGCAGCAGCAGCAGCCCATGTAAGGGCTTCCCTGGTGGCTCAGAGGTTAAAGCCTTTGCCCGCAAGGCGGGAGACCCGGCTTCAATCCCTGGGTTGGGAAGATCCCCTGGAGAAGGAAATGGCAACCCACTCCAGTATTCTTGCCTGGAGAATCCCATGGACGGAGAAACTCATGGACAGAGGAGCCTGGTAGGTTACAGTCCACGGGGTCACAAAGAGTCGGACACGATGTAACCTAAAATGCACAATTTTAAAAATACTATTTGTTTAATATGGGCTGTACTGGGCCTTTGTTGTTTCACGGTCTTTACTTGCAGCAAGTGGGGCCTACTCTAGTTGTGCTGTGCAGGCCTCTCATTGCTGTGGCTTCTCTTATTGTGGAGCACAGGCCTGTGGCATATGGGATCTTCCTGGAGCAGGGAATGAACCAGTGTCTCCTGCACTGGCAGGCAGATTCTTACCCACAGAGCCACCAGCCAAAATGCACAATTGTTAAATGTGTCTTTGCTTTCTAGTAACCAGATATCCCAAGACCGTCTTACACCTTCCTCATCCCAGGCATGCAATCAGCCAGTTTTCCCTAAACCCCATTACCTTTCCATGGAAATTGATATGAAACCAAACTATTAGCACAAGAGGTGATTATCTGATTTTATGCTACTAGGATGATATGACCTATAGGCCATTTCAGTAGACAGAGATGGAAAAAAATGTCCACCTCCCAATCTCTCTCTCTATACACACACGTGTGTAATACATTCATAGGCATTTTTAGTTTAGTCCTTATATTAATTCACAACCATAGTATTTAAATTCTTAATTCTATATTTAAACTATAATTATGCCTTCTTTTCTTTATCATAAATGACACATATAATTGTCACTGTGAAGCTCTTGATTTATAATGAAGCTAACAGAATTACTAATTTATTTTACTTGCCAATAAAAGGAAAAAGATCCCAAATAGCGATACTGTATGAATAGTAATTATTAAACTGCTAACTGAAAGTAAAATTTGTATTTGTTTTGTTCTTAGAGTGCACCAGAGGTTATAGAGGAAAATTACTTTGGTTTAGAGAACTCTGAAATAATTTTCCTCATTCTGTGGCTTAGCGAAGTTCTGTCCAAATGTTTCCATTCATTTTCCGTTTGAAAGGGTCAGCATTTGACATTTCTGAGTTCTTGATATTTTAGTTCTTGCTTTTTACTTTGGGCTTTATTCAGCCACAGGCAAAGAGTAAGTCAGTTTTATAACTTCATATCATTAAAATAAATAGAAATAACCGTAATATTTCAGTGTTCTGAATATTGACCAAGAATTTCATTTAGTTGTTTTATGGCTCACCTACAATTACTAGGCATAGCTATAGGTGTAAAACTTATATATGTGCATTCTGGACAAACCCAGACAAGCCCATGATGACAAATTCATCCTATTCAATTTCTCTTAATATATTTAGAATCTACAGTTTCATGTCTGTAATTAAATCTTCATTGTGCTAAGTTCTATCCTACTATGAGAGTTTTTTAATAATGTTCTCTGCTCCCTACCCCTACCAAATTCATGTTTCTTCCTTCTTCTTCCTTTCTAATTAATACATCATTTGTGCTAAGTATTACTACATCATACTAAATAATTATTTGGTTTTACTATATACAAGCAAAAATAGTTTTCTGTGTTGCCATTTTCTGAATATAGTACCAGTTATTAAGGTATTTTAACATACATCCAGGAAAAATGGTGTTATTTATTATATTAGAATGTATATACAGATATTTTTACTATGCATATTATATTTATATATGTAAATATTTGAATGATGCACTGTTGGCAAAGGAGAATGCATATCAGTGCAAGTTTTTCAGGTCTGGTTAGAAATATTCTTTTAGCTCATAAGGTCATAATTCTGACTTTTGTCTCTACACATACATTTTTCTGTTATCAATATTCAGTGCAAATAGCTTGGGAGTTTTCCCAGTCATCAGTGGCTTTTGAATAAATCCAACCAAATAAGATACAATTTTATTACAGTGTTGAAGGATGATTTTGACTATTACATGTTCTACTTTAAGGCTTTGTCCACAGGTGAATTCTGATGTAGAATGATGCACTGGTGGTGGATACAGGGGAGTCTTGGTGAATGGAATTCCAGAGAGTGACAAGCTCTCACAGACGGGCAGGCAGGCAGGCGTGCAGCCTGCATTTTCTGGGCAAGTCGCTGAGCTGTGTGTGGGGATCAGAGAAGGGGGCCTGCTTGGCACTGAGAGGCGATGCCTGCGGGTGAGGAGGAAAGAGCCAAACTCTTAGTTACATGGGGCTGGCAAGCTAGACTGGAATCTGGAAATGCCCCCAAATAGAAAATAAACAAACCACTTGGCCCTGCGATGGTTCCCTTATCCCCAGAATTGTGCTGAGAAAGCGACAAAGGGGCTGCGCTGGGAAGCACGTGGGCTTTCTCGAACTTTCTAACTATGGTGGATGCCAGAGCCCTGCTGGAGTTGAAGCCAGGGGTGAACAAATGCTGACGCTGTGCGCCAGTTCCCTTCCAGCCCCAATGTCTATGAGATCAAACACCTTGGCCTCTCGACGACGCTGGTGACCCAGAAGATTGAGGTTTGGGCTAATTAGAAGTGTTATTGTTGCTGTTCAGTCGCTCAGTCGTGGCTGACTCTTTGCGACCCCATGAACTGCAGCCTACCAGGCTCCTCTGTCTGTGGGATTTCCCAGGTAAGAATACTGGAATGGGTAGCCATTTCCTCCTCCAGGGGATCTTCCCCACCCAGGGATCAAACCCAGGTCTCCTTTGTTGCAGGTAGATTCTTTACTGTCTGAGCCACCAGGGAAGCCCCTCTTTCTTTCCAAATTCATACATTTATTGCAAAACAAAAGATATAAAACCTTTATATGTCTACATATGAAAACTTTATTTTCAATTAAATATCCGTAACTATCTTAGGCAAGTTAATTCAAATAAACAATTGTTTTTAAGACTCTGAGATAGCTTAAGCATTTTTTATTTTAACTCAATAACTGATGATGCATCTTCACGAATCTGTCTGCGATTCAAAAGACCCAGGTTCAATCCCTGGGTCGGGAAGTTCCTCCTGGAGAAGGGAATGGCTACCCACTCCAGTATTCTTGCCTGGGAACATGCTATCCCTTGGGCTAATTATTAGCAGGTTCCGAATTATTACCAGGAAGGAAAGATTCCTAAGGATGGGCTCTCAGCCCTTTCCACTCCCTTTCCTGGGAGCAGAGGCTAGGAGATGAGCATCCCCCAGAGTCCTTTGAGTACTAGAGGGAATTTAACAAGTTAACTTATAATCAGGGGCACTCTGAAGAGTTTTGAAAGACAGATTAGGGTGAAAGCCCTGTTTCTGCTGTTTTTGCTGCTTCTGCTAGTAAGCACAGCCCTGCAGGTGTTGAATTTCTCTGAGGGAGGAGATAGGATTAATATTAAGTCAAGTTCAAGTCTCTGGGTATTACATGGAACTGGATATTGTAAGATTTAAAATTATATAAATTGAGAACATATTTGCAACTTTGGGTTTTGATTATGAGATCAGAAAAAAAGAATATATATATATATATATATGTGTGTATATATATATATATATATATATATGACTGTCATGTAGAAACAAGGGATGTAGAAACAAGGGAACCACACCCCACTATGAATAACTTCTAAAGAGATGATAGTGAGCAACATAACATGGCAGATTACATCTCTTTGAGTCCTGTTTGCTCACTGATTATAGAGACTTAATTTGGGGATCAATTTTTAATTGCTCTAGTGTTTTACTTTCAACAGGCAAGCTAAATGTTGTTGTGATATTCGAAAATTATTTTGTGTGGACAAAAATACACCATATGGGGACTTCCCTGGTGGTCCAGTGGCTAGGAATCCACTTTCCAATGCAGGGGTTGTGGGTTTGATCCCTGGTCTGGGAATGAAGATCCCACATGCTGTGAGGCAACAAGAGAAGCTCATGTACTATAGCAGAGACCCAGTACAGCAAAAAAAAAAAAAAAAAAAAAAAACACAGGAAACAAACAAAACACGTTCCACAGACATTTCACGTATGTCTCCATTTGTTATATAGTTGGGAGAGGAAGGGTCTCTGAAGTCCACTTTTCACATAGAAGAGGGACGATTAGAGTCTGTTTTTGTTTATAAGTTGATAGTTTAGTTACAAATCCATAGATCAAGCTTCCCATAATCTTTTCACCTTCAGTACTGTTTTATTTCATTTACAAGCCTAATAAAATGTAAGTCACTGTAATGGGTTTTTATCATTCACTTCATTTAATTAAACACTTCAAGTGACTTTTATAAACTTGACATAAGTGATTTTCTTTTCAAGTCCTTCAACTTTGTACAGGACTATGTAACTCATAAATATAGTAAATTAACTTATTTTTATATTCCTTTCAACTGAAACTTATCAGTCTAAATAAATTATTCTATTTTACAATTTAAATTGAAATCACAAAACTAATTTTTGATATTCTTCTATGTTAAATTATGACTATTTTATATACTTATAGCAGTATATCCAAACAGTTCTTAAACATATACATTTTGATAGTATTAAAATATTAATGAAATAATAATACATTGTTTTTATACTTAATGCTAAATTTCCAAGAATTAACAGATATTCACCTACATAAGAAAGTAAGATATCCCAAACAGATTGAGATGCACAGTAATCTGAGAATGCAGATTGCAATCTACCAGAGTGATACTCTTGAAAATTGTGATTTTAAAGATTACTTCATATGAAGTCATATGCTCGCACCAGAATTAACTTTTCCAGCCCTGTTGGTTTGCCTCCCTTTTTCACTGGAGTCAGACTGTGATGGACACCATCCATGCACTGCTTTGTGTTTCTGAATGTTTCTTTAGCATAAGCACCTGGAAAGTTACAACTGTTTTTCAGAACTCAATAAATATTTCCTGATTGCCTTTCCAATAGCCTATCTCTAGTTTGCATTCCATTGAATACTGTATTATAACCATCATTCCACCATATCCTCACCAGCACTGAATATCGCTCAGTCGTGTGGGACTCTGCAACACCATGGACTGTAGCTCGCCAGGCTCCTCTGTCCATGGGATTTCCCAGGCAGGAATACTGGAGTGGGTTGCCATTTCCTTCTCCAGGGGATCTTCCCGACCCAGGGATCGAACCCAGGCGGGTTCCATCCTGCACTGCAGGCAGACTCTACCGTCTGAGCCACCAGGGCTAAGCCCACGATCTTTATTACTATCATCTTTTCCATCATCATCATCCTCCTCCTCATCCTCATCATCATCTCTGCCAGTCTGCACGTGGGCAAAGGAAGTCTCACTAGTTGGGGTTCACTTCTTTCGTTGTAAGTGCGGTTGAACGTGCTTTGCATGTTAATTGCCCATTGACCTTTCCAGCTATCCCTCACCCAGTGGCTGGGATCCTGGCCGCTGGGGCCGACCAGCCGAGGGCTAGGCCCGGTGGAGCCACCGCCATCCCAGGCCCCACGGCCAGGGGCGCTGCGACGCCAAGTCTTCCCGCCCCGTCCGGGTTGGCCTGGGCTGTGGGCTGGGCAGGGTCGCGCTGGGCAAGGGTGGGCGGCGCGGCTAGCAGTGCGGGCTGGGAGCAAAGGTTGGCGTCTGTACGCCCCGACCTCAGCCGGAGGGCCCGCGGCATCATGACGGTGGGAGCCAGGCTCCGAGGCAAGGCGGCGAGCAGCCTCCCGCGCTGCGGGCCCCGGGCCCGAGGGCGAGGGCGGACGGAGGGGGACGAGGAGGCAGCCGCTATCCTGGAGCATCTGGAGAGCGGGGCGGAGGAGGCGGAGAGCGAGGCGAGCACCCGGCGACCGGAGTCCCGGGGCGCGCGAAGGGTGCACCTCGCCGTCCTCCCAGAGAAGCCCAAGAAGAGTTACCGGAGGAAGCTGAAGAAGTACGGCAAGGTAGGCATTTTGATTTTCTTAAACATCTAATACATAATTACTTACATTCTGTATCTGGATATTCCATTGTCTCAAGTCCCTGGGGATTTAGTGCTCTTGTTTGTTTCTACTTACTGTGACTTTTTTCTTCTCTATTTGCTGATCAACTCATATTTGCCTCATTTTTGTCTGTGTGAAAGTTGGGAGACTAAATTGAGGATGATTTCCTCTGCAGAGGGTTTGTGTTTGTGATTGCCCCTAATGGGAGCCACTACTGACCTGGTACCCTTCAGTCTCCTAATAGGGATCCTGGCTCAATGAGGGTGTTTTAGGTTCAGCTCTCCCTCCTTGTAGGAGGTCCAAGGCTTAGTATTTGACCCTGCTGCTGCTGCTGAGTCACTTCAGTCGTGGCTGACTCTGTGCGACCCCATGGATGGCAGCCCACCAGCTCCCCTGTCCCTGGGATTCTCCAGGCAAGAACACTGGAGTGGGTTGCCATTTAGGGCACTAGCAGTGCTGGCTTTTGTCGTAGCTTTTAGCTGAAGTTTGTTTTTTATATATTTGTTTGTTTTATTTTTTTCTTACTCTGTTCAAGCTCAACAATGCGTTTTAAAAAGTGTGATTTATCTTGGAGGACCCACTGCAGTATCTTGCCTATTATACTGCAGAAAGGCTGGAATAATTTTTTTGAAAATGAGAGTTTAGAAATTTTTATTCTCCTACAATTTATTACCCTAAATTGTGTGTATCTGAAATACTCATATCTGTATACTTTAAAATGTGGACAGTTTTCCAAGCTGTTTATAAGTCTTGTAGATTTAAAAAAAAAAAAAAAAACTTAGTAGACTGTGGAAGCCATTTGTTACAATTATTAAAATAGCTATTTTTCAAGAACAGCTGATTGTCATCAGGTAGGTGTCTCCTAAATTACTTTTATAAAATTTTTCACATAATTGGTGGATGGATAGAAATGTGGACTTTATAAATAAACAAATGTAACCAGAAATGAGCTGCTTTTATTTGTGTGGGGTACTTTTTAAAAATCCGTGATAGTCATTGAAGTTAAATATTGACATAAGCTTAACTTATAATCAGTCCTTCAATCTCTGTATCACCAATTGTTAAACCAAAATTTTCAAAATCAGGAAACATGTTTATATTGTATAATATTAGTAATATTTCATTAATTACTATAAAGTTTGCTCTACACTAAAGTTTTAGTGTATTTCCAAGAACCTTTCACCTGTTTTATGTTATGCTTTTTATGTATAAGCTCTGTTAGTAAAGTAATACATATATAATTATTGTTGGTATTCCTAAAGTGGTCTGTGCCTAAAGATTTTAAAGATTGGGCACTTGATCTAAATTTTGAAGGCCATCCTGTATCAATAAGGTTAAGATTGTTCTACAGTTCCTCTGTGTATAAGTTTTATCTTCCTAACTCAACTGAAAGTTTTCTGAGGTTAGTGGTCACTTCCAAATTACTGGTGTGTGTTGTGTGTTACCTGCCATAGTATTTGGCACATTTTTGGTCCTCAGCATTTTGATAAATCACGGTTATTTTTTCTCAAATATAGTGAGTTTACAGACCAGCTGGACCATTTCAAATTCTCATTCCCTAACCCCTGCTCTCCCAGTCATTATTCTTACTCGGTTTCTCTAGGGTAGAGTCCAAGTAATTCTGATACTGCTATCTGCCACCTAGACCTTGTAAAACACTGAGTTACGATGATGAGGAGGATGATGTTATGATGATGGTTACTGTGTAGTAAGTCCCATCTTTTGACTAAAGTGGAAGGAAAAGTACCTTTGGTTACTAAAGCAAGTGGGATAAGAGACCTGATGAATCAGTCCTTTTGGTAGGCGATAACAGCAGTAGAAAATACTGGAATCGTCTTGCTTGAAAATAATAAGGTACAAGTGTGGCGTTTGTAGGTGGAAGGTGGAAGGAGGAGACAATGAGGAATTTGTGTTCCTCCTATCTCCTAGCTTTATGTGGTTAACTGTTTGAGAGGGAAGGTGCCAACTTCAAGGAGTTACCTGTACAGTGCCTTTGATTGTGGGCTGCCTTTCTTCTGAGGAAGTACTAGTTGATACTGTTTTGGCTGCTATGAGTTTAGTTCAGGCTGTAAACAAGTTAGAAGCTGAGAGACGGACCAAAATCTTAATGAACTACCTGTAAGGTATATAGTGTCAGGTTTATTTTGAAACTTTAAAGCATGACTGCCTTTCCTTTGGGCTTCCCAGGTAGCGTGATGGTAAAGAATCTGCCTTGCCACTGCAGGAGATGCAAGAGACACACGTTTGCTCCCTGGGTCGGGGTAATCACCCAGAGTAGGAAATGGCAACCCACTCCAATATTCTTGCCTGGAAATTCCGTGGACAGAGGAGCCTGGTGGGCCACCGTCCATGGGGTCGCAAAGAGCTGCACGTGACTGAGCACGCGGTATCAAGCACCTTTCCTTTGGGGGCCAACAGTTCCAAAAGAAGGTTTTCTTTATTTCCTTTGCTGTTTATTTCAGCTCAGCTATACACAACCGAGATACAAAGGCAAATGAAACCTGCTCCCTGCTCTGGAGGGACTCAGAGCCTGGAGAGAGAGTCATAGAGACAAACAAGTGCAGTGGGCAGTTAGAGCTCCTGTCGTCCGCGTGGTCAGAACACAGCCTGAAAGAGGGTGGGGGAAAGCAGGAGGCAGTGCTTAAGAAAGGTGGCAGCCTTTGAACTGAGGCTCGAAGGTAGGTCATCCTTTGCTGACAGCCAGCTCTGTGGAAAATTGAGTTGGCGGGAGGAAGAGAATATTGGGCTGAAGGAGCGTTATGCACGTGGAGTCAGAGGAGGCAAACAGTAGCCCGGGAATGGCCGCGTTCAGCGAGGGCCCTGCCGCCTGCGTCAGCAGGAAGTGTCCTGGGGACACTGGTGGCCCGTGGGTGATGCAGGTAAAGAGTCAACATGATTAGATTTATATTCTGGGTATGCTGGCATGTTTTAGAAACATTCCAGTTTTTAAATTGCGTGCCCTGCTTTCTCATGGCTCATGAAAGAGCTTTTAATAGGGGACTTACAAAACTTTTATAATAGGAGACTTAATTTGGCCTGTTGGGAGAAGGGTTTGGTAAAGGAGAAATGCCAGTCCGTCTTGGTCCTTGATCAAACTTCAGTTAGGCTCCTCTGAGCCTTCTTTTCAACTCGGCCTCCCTGTCTGTCCAGTCCTTGCAGAGCCTGCACAGTCCAGTCTCAGCAGAGTTCAGTGACATCACTTAAGTGAGAACCCCCAACTCTTGCTATCTGACCACCCTGGATATCTAATCAAAGTTTCTCATCCTCTATCTTTGATGTCCAAGTTCTTGACCTGTAAGAATCCTGTTAGGCTAGTTTAGCAAGAATCCCCCTACCCTTGATGTTTCCTTTTAGTAATTTTTTTTTTTTTTTTTTTGCCACTGACACCCTCCCTGTGCCCCTTGGCTGTAAATCCCCAGATGTCTTTGCTGCATTCAGAGGTGATCTCCCTCCCCTGTTGGAATATCCCTGTGCAGTAATCTTAAGTAAACTCTTCCTGCTGTTCTAACAAGTATCAAGATAGTTATTTCTTTGACACTAGTTAAGAAAAGACGCACGTTTTATAGTGAAATCCCATACACATTTCACTATGGTAGTAGGTGTTGAGAATAAGTTAAAGAAGCCCAGAGTCGCCTTAAAAAAATGAGTAGGTCAGAAAGTAGAGCCTCTCTAGACTTAGGGCAGAAGAATAGGGTGATGTAAAGGGCTCAGGACAAGGATTTAGCAAATGCTTGAGGTCAGTAACTCATTATCTGTTCATGACACCCTGTCTTTGTGATTTTTATTAGTCGTGAATAGAGTTGACCTAACGGGGAACATTATTTAGCTTCTAATGAGTCACTAGCTAGTTATCTTGGGTAAGTCATTTACCCCTTCTGTTGGAGCTACTCTGAATTGAAGTGGTAAGTTGTAGTGTTTTTCTTACATAGATTTAAGTTTGCCTTTTTAGGTCATATACTTAAATGACTGTAATGATAGTTCTTTAATATGTTGTTGAATAGTGGTGAAGATTTTCTTTAGGTTTCTTGGACCTCTATATAGTATAGGCAGACCTCAGAGATACTAACGTTTGGTTCTAGGCCACTGTAGTTAACCAAGCATGTGAATATTTTGGTTTCCCAGTGCATATAAAATTATGTTTATACTACATTGTAGTCTTTTAAGTGTGCAATGGCATTATGTCTTAAAAAATTGTGCATACCTTATTTAAAAAATATTTCATTACCAAGATATACTAACCCTCATCTGAACCTGCAGTGAGTTCGTGATTTTCTTGTGGTATTAACATCAAAGATCACTGTCACAGATCAGTACAGTCAATATAATAATAATGATGAAGTTTGACATATTGGTAGAATTACAAAAGTGTGACACAGAGACACAATATGAGCAAATAGTGTGAGGAAAAAAATGGTGTCAGTAGACTTACTCAATGCAAAGTTACCACAAAGCTTCAATTAAAAAAAAAAAACACACAGTATCCATGAAGCACAGTAAAGCAGAGCACAGTGAAGCAAGGCATGCCTGTAAACTGTCTTGGCCACATTTCTTCATTAGCATCATACATTTGAGGTATTTAAAAATCAAACCCACTTCTAGTTCCTAAAAAGATCGGATCAGAGATCTCTTATAGTAAGAAAGTTTGTGAAATTATATAGTTACTTGTTACCGACAGGCAGGATCACTATGCTGTGTAGCTTTTGCCCCCTGGGTTCATGCAGTGCATAGCTTGGTAGCTATTGGAAAGTTTTGGTGATAATTTGTTTTAATAAGTATTTTGTCATCTGTGTTGGACTTCATTTTTTGTGGTTTATCACATCTGTTGTCATCTCATTGCAATAGTGAGATGTATAAAATAGATGTACATCTTTAACGTATAAGATAAAATTGAGTTTTTAAATTTATATTTTAGGTGAGATAGTTAAACTGTAACATGTTTAGTGGGTCTGTTCATGCAACACCCACTATTTGAATGATTAAGAAATGTAAAAGAAACCATGCTTGGTGACTTTGAAGTTCACAGTTTAAAAGGAGATAGTTTCCAAAGAAAAGGCAATTGTATCGTGAAGTAGTAATTGTTGTATAGAAGAATGTACAGGCATATCTCTCTCATTGTACTTTGCTTTATTGTGCTTCACAGACAATGTGTTTTTTTTTTTTTTTTTACAAATAGAAGGTTTGTGGCAACTCTTGAATCAAGCAAGACTGATGGCATCATTTTTCCAGTAGCATTTGCTTACGTCCTGTCTCTCTTTCACATTTTGTTAATTCTTGAACTCTTTCAAACCCTTCACCAGCAAAAAGATTGAGACTTGCTAAAAGTTCGGAGGATGCTGGCTTGCTTCAGTGCAGGCTGGAACCGAACCCATAGTGTCTCTGAGGTATGTCTATCACGTGCTGTAGGAAGAGAATGCACAGCCCTTCCGTTTTTAGTAAGTATTCTTTTTCTGCTGTGTAAGATTTTTGACACTCATAAAACTACTGCTTTCACTGAAGCAACTCACCATTGTGCTATTTAAAAAGGAATTTCATCTTGAAACACTGAAATAATGAGGGAGGTGTCATTATATGATAATACAATAAAGGGAGCATACCATTCGAGAGAATTTTTTTGACAATTAAATTCATTTATTGCCTGATCCTTGTGAAATAGGCATCGTCATTATTAATGATATTTTCAATCATGCTTTTGTATGACATGTAGCTGTTCTTTAAGTCGTTCTTTGACAAGCGACAGTTGTAAATATCTATACGCAGTTTTCCAAGAAGGTAATTTGATACTTAAAGCTTAAAAATCTGGAGTAAGGTTCTTGCCTTGGAGACTGTGATTCATGTGCTTTAAGAAATCTGTAATCTACCTCAAATTAATAGTGTTCAGACCTTCCTTACTCATACTGGGTTTTAGGTGAAGTTCTTTAAACTGTTGAGAGAGTGTTGTTAAACTCTCCAGTCATAGTTGTGGATTTGTGTATTTTTTCCCTTTGCTATTAGCTTCTGTTCACTGAAACCCAGTTATTAGGTATATACATATTTAGGATAGTTATGTCTTCCTCAGAGTTGATCCTTTTATCATTATCAGCTGTGTGTCTTTATTTTGTTAGTACTGCTTGTTTTGAAGTCTTACTTTGTCTGACGTTATTATAGCTTCTTTAGCTCTCTTTTGCTTATAACTGTTTGCATTAGTATTTCTTTTCTCGTAATTTTACTTCAGCCTATCTGTATATTCATAATTAAAGTACATCTTTCAATTTAAAAGCTCATTTAATCCTGTCTTTGAATTGAAATTCTTGTTTACGTTAAATATAATTATTATTGTTTGGTAAGTCTTTAATTTTTTTCTTTTGTTTTTCTTTTAGTTTCATTTTGTTATCTCTGGTGGTGTTCCTCTCTTCTTTTGTTCTTCTCTGCTTTTGAATCCGTCAGTTAATTTTTAGTATTCCATTTAGGAAATCATTCTATTTATTTTCCATTGCTGAGCAGGCCTTTGTGTGCCTGCGGTGAGTAGGGGCCCCTCTTCCTTGCAGTGCGTGGGCTTCTCGTTGCAGCGGCTGCTCCCGTTGCCAGGCACAGGCTCTAGAGCTCGCGGGCTTCAGTAGCTGTGGTGTCCTGACTCTGGGGCACAGGATCGACAGTCGTGATGCATGGGCTTCGTGGCATGTGGGATCTTTCTGGACCAGGGATCGAACTTCTATCTTCTGTACTGGCAGGTGGATTCTTTACCACTGAGCCACCAGGGAAGCCCTATTATTTCATTCTAATTCTTCTGCTGACGTACCTATGCTTCTGTATCTTTTTCAGTGCCTTTTCTCCCCATTGGTTGTTCTAGAGATTGCAGAATGCACCCATATATTACTTCAGTCTACATAGGGTGATATTGCAACAGTTCAGATAAAATTAAGACTCTTAAAAGAACCTTTTAATTCCCCTGATCTTTGTGCTTTTTTTCCCACATACATTACTTCTTACAAACTCCACAATATGGTGTTACCTTTTTTGCTTTATATAGTCATATTTCTTTTAAAGAAAGATGAAAAAATATGTATTATTTATATTTCTCACATATTTATCATTTCCAGAGCTCTTTTTTCCTTTCTGTAGGTTTAGATTACTACCTATGGTCACTTTATTTTAGCTGGAAAAACTATCCTTAGCATTTCACATAACATATGTCTTCTGGCAGCAAATTCTTTCAGTTATCATTCATCTAAAAATGTCTTTATTTTGTCTTCATTTTTTATTACAATTTCTTTTCAGGTATTATTTATTTACAATAATTGTCTTTTTTTTTAAAGAATATTTTCAATGCGTAAAGGATTTGGGGTTGCATTTATTTTTTTTCTGCAGTACATCAAAAATCTTTCATTGTCACCCGACGGCTATTGTTTCTGATAAGAAGCGAGCTACCATTTGTATTGCCACTCCTTTGTATGTATTGTGTTGTTTTCCCCTAACTCCTCTTATGGTTCCCCACCCCACTTCACCCAGCTATACATAATTTTTTAGTAGTTAGACTTCGTAATGTACCTCCTTTTGTTTTTCTTCAAACTTATCTGGCTTGGCGTTCATAGTTTGGGGGAATTATATGACTTATTGCTTCTAGTAATTTTTTCTCCCTTCTTTCCTTCTTATTCCTTCTTTAGTACCCCATTTACACATGTGTTAGTGTGTGTTATTGACCCACAGATCATGGGGCTCTCTGCATTTTTGTTTAACCTTCCTAGTTCTTTAGATTGACTAATTAATATTCTCAGTTCTTCAGATTGGCTAATTTTTATTCATCTGTGTTCAAGTTTGTTGACCCTTTCTCTTTTGCAGTCTGCTATACACCTGCTCAGTGAATTGAGTTTTTAAAAAGTATTATACTATTCAGTTCTAGAATTTCCATTTACTTCTTTTTAACTATAGTTTCCATTTCTCTGCTGATATTTCCCATGTTTGTTTCTTCTAATCATATTATCCGTTACCTTTAGAAACAGTTATCATAACTGCTTTAAAGTTCTTGCCTGTTGAGTCCAACTTCTAGAACATCTTGGTGTCTATTTCTATTCACTGCTGTTTCTCTTGACAGTCTCTTTCTTCTGTTCCATCATGTAGTTAGTAAATTTTTGTTGTCTATGAGACATTGTTGATAGTACTAAACAGAGTCTCTGGATTTATTTATCTTCCTCTGAAAAGTGTTGATTTGACAGGAAGTTAATTTGGCTTAACTCAGACTTCAAATTCAGCCTTTCCAGTAGCATTCAATAGGCAAATCTATAGTTTTCCTAACCTATCTGTCTCCTGACATATTCTTTGGAGTTTCTCTTGCTCACGTTTGGTTTAGGGCTCAGCAAGGGACCTATAGTTTGTGTGAGGACTTCAGAGTTTTATTCTCCGTAGCTTTATTTTCAACAGTTTCCTTTTTCACTCTTAGATCAATTTTTTTTTTTTAGCTATCAGCTCCATCCTCTGACTCCTTAAGCCAGTAAGACTGTTGCTCTGTTTGAATTTCAGTCACTGGGAGCTCGGTGGATCAGAGTTTGCCCCAGGTGGAAACTAAAAATTTCACCTTATGTGGTTCCCTTTTTACAAAGATCAGTCTCCTTCCAATTTTTGGCTTCTTTCTGTGGCTCTTGAGGGCCACCAAACAATTGTTTTTAATATTTTGTCTGGAGATTCTATTCTTATTTACTGGTAGATTAGTCAGATACAACTATTTATCCATTATTAGAACCATAACTTCCCTACTTTTTTTTTTAATGACTTTGAGAAATAGAAATTTGGTTATTGTTTCTAAATTGTTGTGGCCTGTATTGGTGCTGACTGACTGACGAGTAGTTATGGTGTGCGTAGAGTCCTGGGAAGTGAGCTGTGACATCCCCAGCTTCAGGTCTCATATGTGATATATAACTTCTCAGGAATATTCTCTCTTTATCATGTGTTTGTCATTTGATTCATTCATGTATTCATGTATTCATTCATTACCTAATAGGTTAGCCAAACTACACCACCTTTTGCCTTCTAAATCTGACTCTGTATGGTCCAGTGTGCAGGGGCTCTATATCTGTAACTTTAACAGTTTGAATCCCAGTAGTATTCAGTGAGACAACTGAATTTTCAACATGTAGCCCTTTGAAAAATATCCTCCATTTAATATACCATTTTCCTAGGTACCTTTCTTCTTTGACTTTACAAAGTATGCCCTCACCTTGGGGGTTTTTCTTTTTATTCATTTCACTGCCTCAAATGCTCTTCTCCTGTTTCCCTAGCTCATTGCCATCTGCTGGGTCCAGCTCAAACATCATTTAATGCATCTAGTCCATTAGTAGCATTCACCGCAACTCTCTCCCTAGACACTTTTGTCACATCTCCTCATTTTATTTCCTTTTTACCCCATATTACCAAGTATAGTTATTTTATTTTGGTTATTTGCACAGTCTTGTCTTCTTTCACTCGAATACAAGTTTTATCCTTCAGAATTTTTTTCAGGCTACCAATAGACTTTAAAAAAATTCTTTTGTTTTTTTTTAAACTTAGCCTAAGTTGGTTTCTGTTGCTTAGAGACAAGAAACCTGACTGTAGGGAAACTAGTACAGTTTCTACACAGTCAGGTTACAAGCAGCCTGACTGCCTGCAACCAGGAGTCATTGCAGGCAACAAGCACGCAGGGAAATGGCAGCAATTTGGGATTGGTTTTCTGGCCTAGGGGATGGGTTTTTTGTTTGTTTGTTTCTTTGGTTATGACCAACCTAGACAGCATATTGAAAAGCAGAGACATTACTTTGCTAATCAAGGGTGGTCTAGTCAAAGCTTTGGTTTTTCCAGTAGTCATGTATGGATGCGAGAGTTGGACTGTGAAGAAGGCTGAGTGCCAAAGAATTGATGCTTTTGAACTGTGGTGTTGGAGAAGACTCTTGAGGGTCCCTTGGACTGCAAGGAGATCCAACCAGTCCATCCTAAAGGAAATCATTCCTGAATATTCATTCAAAGGACTGATGCTACAGCTGAAACTCTAATCCTGTAACCAGCTGATACGAAGAACTGATTTGATTTGAAAAGACCCTGTTGCTGGAAAAGATTGAAGGTGGTAAGGAGGAGGGGATGACAGAGGATGAGATGGTTGGATGGTATCACTGACTCAATAGACATGAGTTTGAATAAGCTCCAGGCGTTGGTGATGGACAGAGAAGCCTGGCATGGTGCAGTCCATGGGGTCGCAGAGTCAGACACAACTGAGCACACACTAACTAACTATCCATATTAATTTCTGGAGTTTAGGGAGATTTAGGTTTAACAATGAAAATTAACCATAGACCGATACTTAAGAAGATGGTGTGATAGTCCAATAGTAGAACTTTTTCCTGGATATAAATATAGCGACAGAAAAGAGGGGTAATCAGTTCTGCTTTGTGAAAGACATAGAGCAGTTTGTTGAGGAGGAGAAAAAACTGAATTTTGAATGATGGAGAAGTCCATAGTCCCATTGGACAAGTTCAGGCAGAGAAGTACTATTTGTAGGAATTATTATAATGATCTATTGACTCTGAGAAAATGATTAATTAAAATCTCTTGTTTATGCTCAGATAATAGAAAAGTTGCTAAGAACCAGTGAGCAACTTTGTGATTACTGCCTAATTATATTATTCATTGCAGTAGTTTTCAAATTTGCCTGCATCAGAATCACCTGGAGGACTGGCTAAAATACTCCTTACTGGGTTCCTCCCCCAGAGTTTTCTGTTCGGTAGTTCTGGAACAGGGTCAGAGAATTTGCATTTCTAGCATGTTCCCAGATCATGCTGGTGTTGCTGGTCCAAGGATAGCACTTTGAGAACTATTGGTTTATTGAACTTTTCCTATATATCTGGCACTCTGCAGTGTGATAAGTGTATAAAAGTGGAAAGAAAACATGTCTCCTCAAGTTGCTCATGGTAAGGTGGCAGACGCAAAGAAGTGAGCGTATGACAGTGCAGTAGATGGAATCACATGGAAGTACAGTCTGCTGTGAAGATACCCCAGTGTGACTCTTAACTCAGAATGGCTGCAAATGTGTGTACGACAGTAAATCCTTTAATCCTGAGCCAAGTTTTTAAAAATATCAAAAGTAAAAATAATAGAAAATGATCTTGAGTCCTGCTCTGCGTGAAATTAGTAAATGGTGTCATCTTCAAAGTTGCCTTTAGAAATTTCTGATCAAAATTTTTAGACATGCTTTCGGTGGTATAGGTTGGACACACATGTCTGAATTACTTTGCAAATAAAAGCTGCCCCTTTCTTTTGTTAATTTGTTGTACTCATCTTCAGCTATTTTTAAGATGCCAGATAATGATGTTATGTTTGTCATGCATAATTCTACATTTTTACAGAAAATGCTACAAATTTTCTTTACTTCGGAAAGCAGACAAAACTAGCGAAGAGCAGGGACACTCAGAGCTGGGCAAACAGGGTTCCTTAGGCAGCCTTACCTGGGACTTGAGGTGCTGAGCCCCAGGGTAACACAGTCAGTTACTGGGATTGTGAGACACTGAGACAAAGTGACGTCTCTGCCTTGAAAAGGGCACGATTTTAATGTGAGGAAGAAGGTAGTGGGTATAAGGTCGTGGATCCAGCAGGGCTATCAACGGCTCCTCCTTGGGCATGGGAAACTGGGTGAGGGGCTGAGGAGTTGATGAAAGGTACCTGTTGTGGGAAACGGCTGGTTAGTTGGCCAAAGTTAGGTGCCCAGCAAATGAAAGAGTGACCAGGACAAGTAGCTGGACTGGTTTAGAGAAACAGAGCTGTACTCGTGAGGTTGTCTTGGCGCTGAAGACATTCTGCCATCGTAATGAAGCAGTCGGGATCTGGATTGTCACCGCAGCCTACAGGGGTGACACCCTTAGGAGAGTAATGATCTGTGGGGCTCCTGGCTATCTAACCATTTATATCTTTTCAAAAGCAAAAGCATATGTCTAAAGCTATGCAGAACGTTTCATTTTAAATGATTATGTTCCCCCTGGCAAAGAGAACTAAAGTCAAGTAGAAATCACAAACAGAATGCCCAGAAATGGTGTAGTGCAATCTGTTTTCATTAGAGATGAATTTTTTTCCCTCTTTATCTTTAAATTGAAGAATAATTACAATACTGTGCTGGTTTCTGCCATACATCAACGTGTTTCAGCCATAGGTTTATATATGTCCCCTCTGTTTGGAGCCTCCCTCCCACCTCCTACCCCATCCTACCCGTCTAGGTCAGAGATGAATTATCAATGAAAATTGTTTGTAGTGTTATATGAACTGTCCTTCAATTATATAGTTTAATTAACGATGAAATCTTCTAACCTTTTTCTTAGCATACATCTGTGGATGGATATACTGAACCCCATATCCAGCCAACCAAATCAAGTAGCAGACAGAACATCCCTCGGTGTAGAAACTCCGTTACGTCAGCAACAGATGAACAGCCTCACATTGGAAATTACCGTTTACAAAAGACAATAGGGACGGGAAGTTTTGCCAAAGTGAAATTGGCAAGGCATGTTCTAACCGGTAGAGAGGTAAGTTGTCACGATGCCTTTTAATACTCACTTGGACCTCTCCAGAGTCTTACTTAAAAAGCTTTCCTATAGCTGATTCTGGAAATAAATTAACAGTTGTAATATAGTACACACTGGGGTATGTGTGATTGAAATGTACATAGGTAGAGTTATACCTAGCACAGAAAAATTGTCCTTACGTATTAGCATCTCTTATAAATCAGATGTACTGCACATGAGGATTTCTTAGCCTCCTGTCTTTTTACTATATGGTTTCCATAACATTTCAGATTACCCTTGCTACCCAACCCCAGGAACAGGGCTAGGATAACTTCTTATTAATTACTACTTAAGCTGTACTGTATATAGGAATAGAAATCTGAGGTTGTACACATGAAACTTACATAGTGTTAAAAGCCACTGTTACCTGAATAAAAAAATAAATTTTAAAAACTACTACTTGAAGTAAATTAGGTATAAATGTATAGGACATTAGCCACTAATTTTTAATCTATTTAGAGATTACATTGAGCATGTGTTATAGATGTTTTTCTCAGATAATAAGAGAATCAGGTTTCTAAAATCCTGTGTGTGTCATAGTAGGTATATTTACATAGTAAAATATATGTTTTAATAATAATAATATATTTAATAATTTATATATTAAAGACTCAAAATAGTTAAACATCTAACACTCTACATTAAATGATTGGATCCAATTAGGACATTATGAAAAAGTCTGTCATAAAACATTTTTGCTAAGTTTCTGTTTTGTTTTATACATAATATTATTGTCACTTATGGTTAAATTTAGTCTTCTCTGTCTGTTTTGACCCCAGGAGCTATTAGGACACAGGCTGTATTAGACAGAGACTTAGAGGACGTTTAAACCCGTTTTGTTAGTTTGCTGTAAGTTTGGGTGTCCAGTCTCTCTCCCCAGGTACTACTTAACTTAGTAAAAGTTTAAAAGCCTCTCTCTTCTGATAATTATGACTTATCAAGATCATGAGTCAAATATTAAGGTACAAATGATTTTTACTTTAAAAGGGGAACCTTGGAAGAACTTTAACAAAGGTGTAATTTCACTGACTCAAAATGAAATAGGTTACAGACTTGGGTCAATAGAGTATATTCTAAGGCTGTCTAGTTATCAAAACTTTACCATCCAATTATGTTAACCCCCAGTATAGCTATATCTAGTTAGGATGAAACAAAAGATGTTTTCTTTATAAATTTTATTCTTTAAGATATGTATTCTCAAATTAAAATTTAATGATTCTCTTTTTCAGGTTGCTGTGAAAATAATAGACAAAACTCGGCTAAATCCTACTAGTCTACAAACGGTATTTAATTATTTTAATAGTAATGATAATGTGAGTTTATAATCAATATATGGTACTCTGTACAATCAATTATTCTAAATTTCCCATTAGGTACAATTCTACATTTCATCAGTATATGAAGAAAATACTTGATATCAACATAATATTTATATTTGCTAATATTTAAGTATTTATCAAATGTTTGAAAAATATCTACTCCTCAAATGCATTTACTGTGTCAAAGGAACTTAACGTCTTTTAATACAGTAGGATAAAACTTTTTGTATCAGATATTTTGAAGTACTTAGGATTCTGCTTCAGTCTAATCAACTTATGAGATACTGTTGTCCGTGGGTGACTTTCCTGTTGCTTCAGTCGCTTCTCTTCCTTCCTCCACGAAAACTGCAGTAGAAGATTACTGTAGAAGTTACTGTAAGCTAACTTAGAGTAGAAGATACTGTAAGCTAACTTAGAGTAGAAGATACGAACATTTCTTCAAACGGTGAAGATAAAACAGCATAGGGACCAAAAAAGCAAGTAGGATGGGAATTGACCTGGTAAAGTTAGGAAAGCTGGTTCGTGTTGCTTCATCAATTATTTATTTGGGAAAACTTTCTCAGGTACACATTTTAGTACTTTAAAAACAAAGCAAATATTTTAGCATTTGTGCCATATATGTTGCTTATATATAGCTCACTATGTAATATATAAGATATATATGTGTGATTATCTATACATTATTATTTTCATGAGAATATAATGGGATGATGGTCACATATGTAAGTGTGGTGTAAATAACTGGATTTCTAAAACAGAATTCTATAAGAAAGTTTTAGTGTGGTGTGTATAACTATACCTGCTGTGATTCTAACATTAAATGAAAAATTTGGGTCCGTGATAATCAAGACTTCCCACTTGTCTCAGTACCAGATAACTCAGTTTATTTTATATATCTCTACTTAAGAGATTTAGATCTGTCTTTTTACTCACTGAGATTCCTTCTAAATTTGCCAACCAGTATAGCTTTTCACATTATTGGTATTTCTCATCTGTATGAAGATGAAAGGTTTGCTAGATTTTTTTCCCCCCCCCGTGAGTGTGAGGTGATATATACCTTGTTGGATATTTTTTGGGAGAAACTTCCAGTTCCTGTCTCTCAGCTAATCATGACTTAGTGGTATGAGTTATAAAAGGCATCTTCCTTGGGCAGACAAATTATCCGAAGATGCTGTTTCTTCCTGTGTTAGAGCCACAGTGGGGCAAATTTTTGCCCACCCCTCTCCTGGGAATCCCTTTAAATGCATAACAGCCCAGAGGCCCTGTTTGTGGCCCAGCTAGCCTTTTCTCTTTTCCGAGGTTAATCTGTGTGATCCTCTGGTAAATTAAGTGGTTTTGAGTGACATGTGGAACTAGTCCAGACCTGTTGTGCTTGTTGGATGCAGGGCAGTGTGACCCCCACTCTGTCTTTCCCAGAGGGGCCCAGAGAAAGTTGTGGAACGAAAGTCACGCTTGTTGAAACATACAGATGTGAAGCTGGACTGTTATTCAGATAAAAAATATACTTGGTGATGTAATTTCTGTTCTAGATTCTGCTACATTCTGCTTATCTTGCTGATAAAGAGTTGCTTTTCCAAACAGGCATATAAAAAATGATGCCAATTTTCTTTTCTTAAATCTGTGAAAATAAAAGCAAAGATTGAAATTTACTAAATGTAGCTAGTACACCATGTGTATATTGTTGTTTTCAGAATAATTTTTATTTATGTTCATAGCTTCGCTTTTTGTTAAAAGATTTAGAAAAGAACAGATCAAGGCTTGCTTAGTTTTCATGCATTGTAGAATAGTCAACATTTGGCCTTACTCATTGAATACTAGGAGCATCTCATATGCCAGTCAGTCATATTTAAGAAATAAAAATATAAAACATGAAATTAAGAGTAATCATTTTTCCCCCTTAGCACTGACAGTCAAGCAATAGAAAAAAATAGCAAAATGGCTTTCCATGCCTTAGGTATCCTTCTTAAAAAACAGATTATGACAGCACCTATTTGCAGTAAGGATTAATTTTAATCTCATCTCAACCCAAAAGTATTTGGTTAAGTCTTGTTCTGAACTTGATCTGAATTGAAACTGGTCCTTCTTGTTTATTATTTTGTATAGCATACTAATAGGGAATATTACTTTCCTTTGCCAACATTGGACTTCCCTGGTGGCTCAGATGGTAAAGCGTCTGCCTACAACGTGGGAGACCTGGGTTCGATTTCTAAGTCGGTCCCTGGGTCGGGAATATCCTCTGGAGAAGGAAATCGCGACCCACTCCAGTATTCTTGCCTGGAAAATCTCATGGACAGAGGAGCCTGGTAGACTACAGTCCATGGGGTTGCAAAGAGTTGGACACGACTGAGTGACTAAACTTTAAACTTAGCTGACATTAGTGATAGATGAAAGCAATCTAAATTTGATACCCTAATTGTTCGAAACTTCTGAAATATAGAGTTCTTAAAAACAGTTTGGTCTTTGGAATTGTTAGCATCTTTAGTTTCAACATTGCTCACATAATATGTTTGTATTATTTATATTCAGTTCAGGTCAGTCACTCAGTCATGTCCGACTCTTTGTGACCCCATGAATCACAGCACGCCAGGCCTCCCTGTCCATCACCAACTCCCCGAGTTCACTCAAACTCATGTCCATCAAGTCGGTGATGCCATCCAGCCATCTCATCCTCGGTCGTCCCCTTCTCCTCGTGCCCCCAATCCCTCCCAGCATCAGAGTCTTTTCAAATGAGTCAGCTCTTCGCATCAGGTGGCCAAAGTATTGGAGTTTCAGCTTTAGCATCATTCCTTCCAGTGAACACCCAGGGCAGATTTACTTCAGAATGGACTGGTTGGATCTGCTTGCAGTCCAAGGGACTCTCAAGAGTCTTCTCCAACACCACAGTTGAAAAGCATCAATTTTTCAGTGCTCAGCTTTCTTCACAGTCCAACTCTCACATTCATACATGACCACTGGAAAAACCAAAGCCTTGACTAGACAGACCTTTGTTGGCCAAGGACTTTGTTGGCAAAGTAATGTCTCTGCTTTTCAATATGCTGTCTAGGTTGGTCATAACTTTTCTTCCAAGGAGTAAGCTTTTTTTTAATTTCATGGCTGCAGTCACCATCTGCAGTGATTTTACATATTCTAAATTAATGGAATCCAGTTTAATATGTTTTCATAGTTTAAGACTATTTAGCATAGATGTTATATTTCCTTTTTCCTCTTTGTACCATGACTCCCAACTCACATATTAGTGGTTTTCTAGAGTAGGGTCTATGAACTATACTAGTGATTCCCTAGGGATCTTTTAAGCAGCCTATTACTGATGGAGAAAAAGCAGAATGATGAAGCAGTTTTATTCGTAGTTCACTTAACTTGAAATGTAAGATTAGTTGTTGTTTTCTCTGAAATTCCACCAAGTTTTGAAACTTGGACACATTAATTGATACACAGATTGACAAAGTTTGGTTAGTTTGTCTCAGCTCACAATCATCAGGGTGCAGTTTATCTTCTGTATATTACTTATTTAATTTGCATCTTTTATTGTTTTACTGTGTTGCATTATATTTCAAAGTCACAAAAATTGCTCAGTGGTTCAGAAGTCATCTGCTGAGTAGTAAAACCTGCAATGAAAACAGAAATAAAACTACCAAAGCTCATTAATAATGAGAAGTGCTGCATCCCAGTTACATAGAATAAGAATCCTTATGACAGTGATTTTGCACAAGCAGGGCAAGTATAAAAAGTTTCAATAAGTGACATCTAGGAGTATAGACTTATTGAATGAATAATTCATTTACTGCTAGTGTGTTATCTGTTGTGTAAAAACATTGTCAAATGGTAACAATCCTGAAAGATGATGCTGTGAAAGTGCTGCACTCAATATGCCAGCAAATTTGGAAAACTCAGCAGTGGCCACAGGACTGGAAAAGGTCAGTCTTCATTCCAATCCCAAAGAAAGGCAATGCCAAAGAATGCTCAAACTACTGCACAATTGCACTCATCTCACACGCTGGTAAAGTAATGCTCAAAAACTCCAAGCCAGGCTTCAGCAATACATGAACCGTGAACTTCCAGATGTTCATGCTGGTTTTAGAAAAGACAGAGGAACCAGAGATCAAATCACCAACATCCGCTGGATCATGGAAAAAGCAAGAGAGTTCCAGAAAAACATCTATTTCTGCTTTATTGACTATGCCAAAGCACAATAAACTGTGGAAAATTCTGAAAGAGATGGTAATACCAGACCACCTGACCTGCCTCTTGAAAAACCTGTATGCAGGTCAGGGAGCAACAGTTAGAACTAGACATAGAACAACAGACTGATTCCAAATAGGAAAAGGAGTATGTCAAGGCTGTATATTGTCACCCTGCTTATTTAACTTCTATGCAGAGTACATTATGAGAAACGCTGGGCTGGAAGAAGCACAAGCTGGAATCAAGATTGCTGGGAGAAATATCAATAACCTCAGATATGCAGATGACATCACCCTTATGGCAGAAAGTGAAGAGGAGCTAAAAAGCCTCTTGATGAAAGTGAAAGAGGAGAGTGAAAAAGTTGGCTTAAAGCTGAACATTCAGAAAACAGAGATCATGGCATCCGGTCCCATCACTTCATGGGAAACAGATGGGGAAACAGTGGAAAGAGTGTCAGACTTTATTTTGGGGGGCTCCAAAATCACTGCAAATGGTGACTGCAGCCATGAAATTAAAAAACGCTTAGTCCTTGGATGAAAAGTTATGACCACCCTAGATAGCATATTGAAAAGCAGAGACATTACTTTGCCAACAAAGGTCCATCTAGTGAAGGCTTTTGTTTTTCCAGTGGTCATGTATGGATGTGAGAGTTGGACTGTGAAGAGAGCTGAGCGCTGAAGAATTGATGCTTTTTAAACTGTGGTGTTGGAGAAGACTCCTAAGAGTCCCTTGGACTGCAAGGAGATCCAACCAGTCCATTCTAAAGGAGATCAGCCCTGGGTGTTCTTTGGAAGGAATGATGCTAAAGCTGAAACTCCAATACTTTGGCCACTCTGATGCTGGGAGAGATTGGGGGCAGGAAGAAAAGGGGACGACAGAGGATGAGAGGGCTGGATGGCATCACCGACTCAGTGGACGTGAGTTTGAGTGAACTCCGGGAATTGGTGATGGACAGGGAGGCCTAACGTGCTGCGATTCATGGGGTCACAAAGAATCGGACACGACTGAGCGACTGAACTGAACCGAACTGAAGCCATTTATACTTCAGTGAGTTTTCAGATGAAGCCCAGAGACCTCTAGTAAGGTAGTTATGTTTTCCAGAATATCTTCACAGTAATCTGTATCATGTTGAGGAATTTGGTCAGTAAAAGTAGAGAGGAAGACAGAATCATGGAAGCAATTCAGAATTTCATTTCTTTTAACAAATCAAAAAACCAAACTTGTAAAGGCAATCCTATAATTATTGACAAATATTTGGATCAAGAAGAAAGCAGAAGCTCCTTGGCAATATTCCTTAACAAGTCTCCCCGTTGAACATAGGTTGGAAACCAGTTACTCTCACATATGCTTGCTCTCTCACATATTTCATTTTGTAGCTGCAAAAACCACTTACATGCTGAGTACTTCTTGTATACAATTCTTTTCATATGTGTAGATGATTTGAAGGAAAAGTCTTGACCAGTTCTTTTGTGGATAAATGAAAACCTAAGTCATAAGAGCAGAATTAGCATTTAGTAAGCTGGTTGTAGACTGCAAAAGTTGTCTTTGAATCATACTGAATTTATATATATATATATATATATATATATTATATATATGTTCTACGTCATAATGATGGAAGTCAGAACTCATTGCATGTGCATTTGGAATTAGTGAATTTCAACAGGATATTAATGAATATCCTAAGATAACTCAAATAAGATGCTTAAAATCATATACAAAGTTTACAGCTAACTTGTTATAGGTGAATCTGTAGCCTTGGACTGTCTTGTTCATTGTTGTCTCCAGATTTAGGATTATTTGTGACTAATCATAGCTGCCTAGATAACATATTCAAAAGCAGAGACATTACTTTGCCGACTAAGGTCCGGCTAGTTAAGGCTATGGTTTTTCCTGTGGTCACGTATGGATGTGAGAGTTGGACTGTGAAGAAGGCAGAGCACCGAAGAATTGATGCTTTTGAACTGTGGTGTTGGAGAAGATTCTTGAGAGTCCCTTGGACTGCAAGGAGATCCAGCCAGTCCATTCTGAAGGAGATCAACCCTGGGATTTCTTTGGAAGGGATGATGCTAAAGCTGAAACTCCAGTACCTTGGCCACCTCATGCGGAAGAGTTGACTCATTGGAGAAGACTCTGATGCTGGGAGGGATTGGGGGCAGGAGGAGAAGGGGACGACCGAGGATGAGATGGCTGGATGGCATCACGGACTCGATGGACGTGAGTCTGAGTGAACTCTGGGAGATGGTGATTGACAGGGAGGCCTGGCGTCCTGCGATTCATGGGGTCGCAAAGAGTTGGACACGACTGAGTGACTGAACTGAACTGAACTGAACTGAATCATACCTGAAAGTGAAAGTGAAATTCGCTCAGTTGTCTCTTTGCGACTCCATGGACTGTACCCCGCCAGGCTCCTCTGTCCATGGAATTCTCCAGGCGAGAATACTCGAGTGGGTAGGCATTCCCCTCTCTGGGGGATCTTCCCAACCCAGGGACTGAACCTGTTTCCCACATTGCAGGCAGATTCTTTAACATCTGAGCCACCAGGGAAGCACAATCATGCCTAGTTAACATTATTAAATGAGCAAACTGGAGAACAAAATAACAAAAATCATATGATAAATTATGATCATCAACTAATGATAAAAATGCCTGCTGTAAGTTTTTGGGGGTATTAGAGGATGGCAGCAAAATTGAAAACCATACTTATTTTTTAATCAGATAATATGTTGAATACATTTTTCTTTAATCTCAGATATTACTTCAGGTGAAGTACCTTTAAGCTTAAAGTAGTATGCGTGCTCAGTTGCTGAGTCGTGTCTGAGTCTTTGTGACCCCCATGGACTGGACTGGAGCCCTCCAGGCTCCCCTGTCCATGGGATTTCCCAGGCAAGAATACTGGAGTGGGTTGCCATTCCCTCCCCTAGGGGATCTTCCTGACTGTCTGGACAGATGGGTTCCTTACCGCTGAAGCACTTGGGAAGCTCTTAAAGTAGTATATACAACCATGAAAATGAAAATAAATAAATAAGGTCTTTCCAAAACCTTTTGGAATTTGTACCGAAATGTATGTATTTTACTTTTTCACGTTATCAACTAGATGGTTGTTGTGAGCCAAATGAGGTGGAGATTTTCTAACGACCTGTTACGTTTCAGGGCATCAGGCTTCAGTCTCCAGGATGCAGTATTAACTGCTGCTATTTTGTTTAGCCTGTGTGAAAACTCATACAAAGGAGAAATTTTTCAAGAAGAATACATACGTGAAAATTGCTTTCTGTATAAAAAAGGATTCTGGTGATCTTCTGCCAGTACAATATGCTTTGAGTTGAAATTATTTGGAGTAATCTTATTCCAAGCTCCAGCATTTTGAATTAGCCGTAACCACACACCCCCTAGTATGATTGGCAGATTTAGCAAAAAGAAATATAGAATGCCTAGTTAAATTTGAATTTCAGATAAACAACAAATGATTTTTAGTATAAGCATGTTACATTCAATACTTGGTATATAAATATGCTTAAACTTGTTAATTTTTAGTCTGATTTTCAGATTTCACAGAGCATTCTCTATTTTGCTGTAACCTTATCCTCATGGCAGGATACAATTCCTTGTGTCTGCTTTGGGGTTATGCAATTGAGTATATTCCTTTATTTGAATATTAATTTGATAATCTCATGATTATAATTTTACTGGCAAACTTACTGGAGGCTTCAATTATATTGCAGTCTAACTTCCTTGTAAGATAAGGATTTTTATTTATAGACTTAAAATGTCACATGTGCATATCAACTTGAAAGGTCATAATTGAAAATACTATCTTTTGCAATCCAGTGACAGGTTTCTAGTTAGCAGCACATTGTGGAAGATATTATTTTATGAAAATAATATATATTTTCCAGTATAGAAAATTATTAGAATCATCTGTATTGGCCTAAAAATTATCTTTAATTTTATGCAGTGATTTTCATGTTGATGTATCCCTATTGGTATGAAATATAGTTTTAGATTTTTGAATGAAACTGGAAAATTTAATCCCATTTTTAGGAGCCAGGCTTTTCTTAAGTGAAATAGCTAGAGAGGACTGTGGCTCTAGAGCAGGTTTTGAAACAGTGCCCTTCCAGCTTAAAATCTTTACCCTTAGGAGGATTAATATTTATTGACTACGTATCTGCAAGCCTCTGTATTTACACCTTCTAGTAGCCTTGGAAACTAGAAAACCTCAGTCCCAACACTGTTTCATTTTCCTTTCCAATGTCAAGTCAACTCTCCAAAGTTGAAGTCTGATGATGTCTTCAGAGTGAACTGACAACACTTAGAGGGCACAGCTGTTTGTTTTTAGAATATGAATTGTTTTAGAGAAAAAGCAAATGATCCAGTGGTACACTCCCCTTGAAACTTACAGTTAAATCTGATCCACAGAACTCTGCATTCTTCCAGAATACTCTCAGGTTTTATATCAGACATATTATGTAAGGAAGTCAAATGTACTTAGGGTTTTCATGCTATTTAGATACATATCTGTTGTGTTTTTTAAAACACAATGTCATTAGATGATTTTTTTCACAGTATTTTCCATATGAATGTTCCTGTCTGGGATAGCAATCTATAACCACAATTTTTATTTATTTATTTATTTATTTTGGAGGAAGACCTATACAGTTAATTCTTCTTTTTTAAATTTAAATTTATTTATTTTAATTGGAGGCTAATTACTTTACAATATTGTATTGGTTTTGCCATACATCAACATGAATCTGCCACGGGTATACACATGTTCCCCATCCTGAACCCCCTCCTCCCTCCCTCCCTGTATCATCCTTCTGGGTCATCCCAGTGCACCAGCTCCAAGCATCCTGTATCCTGCATCGAACCTGGACTGGCGATTCACTTCTTATATGATATTATAAATGTTTCAATGCCATCCTCCCAAATCATCCCACCCTGTCCCTCTCCCAGAGTCCAAAAGACTGTTCTATACATCTGTGTCTCTTTTGCTGTCTTGCATACAGGGTTATCGTTACCATCTTTATAAATT
>CAKJTW010000609.1:0-34975 GCA_917880005.1 Nanger dama | reverse complement strand
TGCTAGGGATAGGGATGGGGCTGGGGCTAGGGTTAGGGTTATTGTTTAGTGTTATGGTTGGGAATTAAAGTAAGGGTAGGGATAGTGTTAGCGGTTGGGGTTAGGGGGTGAGAGTGTTAGGGTTAAATTTGGGGTTAGGGATTAAAGTTAGGATTAGGGTTAGGGTTAGGAGTTCAGGTTTAGGGTTAGTGTTAGGGAAGATTTTAGGCCTAGGATATGTTTTGGGGTTCAACTTAGGGTTGGGGTTGGGGTTGGGCCTGGGGCTGGGGTTGGGCTTATGGTGGGGTTGGGGTAGGGTTGGCGTTGGGGTTAGGTTTAGGGTTAAGGTTAGCGTTATTATTGGGTTTATTGTTGGGGGTTAGGGTTAGGGGTTAGGATAAGTTAGAGTTGGGGTAGGGTTAGGATTGGGTTTGGGTTGGGGGTTGGGGTTAGGGTTGGGGTTGGTGTTAGGTATGGGTTTGGGGATAGATTTGGGGTTGGGTTTGGTATTGGGGTTGGGGTTGGGGTTGGGGTTTAGGGTTAGGGTTGGGGTTGGGAGTTGGGGTTGGTGTTGGGGTTGGGTTAGGGTTAGGGTTAGGGTTAGGTTTTAGTGTTAGGGTTGGTGTTGGGGCTAGCATTACTCTTGGGTTTGGGGTTAGAAAAGGGTTTGGGGTTGGGGTTAGGGGGTTTGGTTGGGTTTGGGGTTACGGTTTGGGTTGGCGTTACTCTTATGTTTGGGGTTAGGGGTTTAGGGTTGGGGTTAGGGGTTGGGGTTAGGGTTTTGGTTAGGGTTGGGGTTACGTTTGGGGTTGGTGTTGGGGTTAGTGTTAGGGTTAGGTAAGTAGCGTACTCTTGGGTTTGGTGTTGGGGGTTTAGTGTTGGGGTTGGGTTAGGGTTAGGGTTAGGGGTTTTTGTTTGGGTTGGGGTTAGGGATTGGTTTAGGGTTAGGGTTTGGGTTTAGGGTTAGGTTTGGGGTTGGGGTTTGGTTTAGGGTTGGGGTTAGGGATCGGGTTAGGGTTTGGGTTTGGTTTAGCATAGAGTTGGGGTTAGGGAGTTAGGGTGAGGGTTAGGGTTTCCGTTAATCATGGGTTTGGGTTTAGAAGAGGTTTTGGGTTGGGTTGGGGTTAGGGTTTAGGGTTAGGTTTGGGTTTTAGTGTTGGGGTTAGGTTTAGTGTTTGGATTTGGGTTAGGGTTGGAGTTTAGACTTGGGGTTTGGGGTTAGGGTTAGGGTTGGGGTTAAGTGTTAGCATTGGGTTTGGGGTTAGTGTTGGGTTTAGGGTTAGTGTTGGGGTTGGGGTTAGGGTCAGGGTCAAGGTCAGGGTTTATGTTTAGGGTTAGCGTTAGGGTTAGCATTAGCATTAGGGTTGGGATTGGGGTTAGTTTTGGGGTTAGGGTTAGGGTTAGCGGTTTTGTTGGGGTTGGGGTAGGGGTTAGGGGTTAGGATTAGGGTTGGGGTTAGGTTTGGGTTTGGTTTGCATTTGGGGTTGAGGTTGGGGTTAGGGTTGAGATTGGGGTTTGGGTTGGGGTTGGGATTGTTGCTGGGTTTGGGGTTGGAGTTGGGGTTAGGGTTAGGGTTAGGGGTGGATTAGGGTTAGGGTTAGGGTTAGGGGTTGGAGTTGTGTTTATGGCTGAGGTTGGGTTTAGGGGTTGAGATTGGGGTCGGGGTTAGGGTTGGGATTGTGGTTGGGTTTAGGTTTGAGGTTGGGTATAGGGTTGAGATTGGGGTTGGGGTTGGGGTTAGTGTTGGGGTTAGGGTTAGTGTTAGGGTTAGGGTTAGTTTAGGGTTGGGGTTGGGGTTGGGTTTAGGTTTGAGGCTTAGGTTTAGGGTTAATGTTAGGGTTAGTGTTAAGATTAGGGTTGGTGTTTGGTTTAGGGTTAGGGTTATGGTTAGTGTTGGGGTTATGGTTCGGGCTAGGGATAGTTTTGGGACTGGGGCTAGTGCTGGGGCTAGGGATAGGTCTGGGCCTGGGGCTGGGGTTCGGGTTAGTGTTTAGTGTTATGGTTGGGGTTAGGGTTAAGGGTAGGGATAGGGTTAGGGGTTAGGGGTTGGGGTTAGGGATAGTGTTATGGCTAAGGTTATGGTTACAGATTGGGGTTAGGGTTAGGGTTAGCTTTTAAGGTAGGGTTAGGGGAGAAGTGTTTGGGCTTAGGATATGTGTTAGGGTTAAGGTTGGGGTTGGGGTAGAGTTAGGCCTAGGGCTAGGGTTAGCGTTAGGATGCGGTTAAGGTAGGGTTGGCGTTGGGTTTAGGTTGAGGGTTACGGTTAGCGTTACTATTAGGTTTATTGTTGGGGTTGGGGTTTCGGGTTAGGGTTAGGGTTAGGGGTTGGGATTACGGTTAGGGTTAGCGTTGGAATAGGGGTTAGGGTTGGGGTTGGAGTAAGGGTTAGCGTTAGGGTTGGGTTTGGGGTTGCGTTTAGGGTTGATGTTGGGGTTAGGGTTGAATTGTGGTTCGGGTTCGGGTTACGGTTAGGGGTTAGGATTACAGTTAGGGTTAGCGTTGGAATAGGGGTTGGGGTTAGGGTTGGAGTGAGGGTTAGCGTTAGGGTTGGGTTTGGGGTTGCGTTTAGGGTTGATGTTGGGGTTAGAGTTGAGATTGTGGTTCGGGTTAGGTTTGGGATTGTGGTTGGGTTTAGGGTTGGGGTTGGGGTTACGGTTAGGGTTGTGGTTAGGGTTGGGGTAAGGGTTATGTTTGGGGTTAGGGTTAGGGTTGTGTTTGGGGTTAGGGTTAGCGTTGGGGTCAGGGTTAGGTTTAGGTTTGGTTTTAGGGTTAGGTTTAGGGTTAGGGTTATGTTTAGGGGTTAGGTTTAGGGTGAGGTTTAGGGTTAGGGTTGGGGTTAGTGTTTAAGTTTAGAGTTAGTGTTAGGGTTAGGGTAAGGGGTTAGAGTTGGGGTTAGAATTAGGGGTTTTGGTTGGGGTTGGAGCTAGGGTTAAGTTTTGGGTTAGGGATAGGGTAAGGGTTATGTTGGGGTTATGGCTCGGGCTGGGGATAAGTTTAGGACTAGGGCTGGGGCTGGGGCTGGGGCTAGTGCTGGGGCTGGGGCTGGGTAGGGTTGGTGTTTAATGTTATGGTTGGTGTTTGAGTTAAGGGTAGGGATAGGGTTGGGGGTTGGGGTTGGGGTTAGGAAAAGAGTTTAGTCTTGGGATAAGTGTTAGGGTTAAAGTTAGGGTTAGGGTTAGGGGGTTGGGCCTAGGGCTAGGATTAGGTTGGGGTTGGGGTAGGGTTAGGGGTGGGGTTGTGCTGGGGATAGGTTTAGAGTTAAGGTTAGCGTTACTATTAGATTTATTGTTAGCGTTGGGGTTAGGGTTGGGTTGGGCATTAGAGTTGGGGTTGGGGTTGGGGTTAGGGTTAGCATTGGGGTTAGGATTATGGTTGGGGTTGGTGTTAAGGTTAAGGTTATGGTTAGGGTTGGCTTTGGTGGTTGGGGTTAGGGTTAGTGTTGGGGTTTGGGGTTAGGGTTAGTGTTAGGATAGAGTTAGGTTGGGGTTGGGGTAGGATTAGGGTTTGGGGTTATGGTTACCTTAGGGTTGGGGGTTTTGCATAGGGTTAGGGTCAGTGATGGGGTTTGGTTTGGGGTTAGGGTTATGGTTAGGGTTATGGTTGGGGCTAGGGATATGTTTGGGACTAGGGCTGGTGCTGGGGCTAGAGATGGGTCTCCGGGCTGGGGCTGGGGTTGGGGTTGGTGTTTAGTGTTATGGTTAGTGTTAGGGTTAAGGGTAGGGATAGGGTTGGGGGTTGGGGTTAGGGTTAGGGATGGTGTTGGGGTTAAGGTTAGGGTTAGCGATTAGGGTTGCGGTTGGGGTTAGGGTTTAAGGTTGGGGCTAGGGAAAGAGTTTAGGCTTAGGATATGTGTTAGGGTTAAAGTTAGGGTTAGGGTTAGGGGATTGGGCCTAGGGCTAGGATTAGTGTTGGGGTTGGGGTAGGGTTAGGGTGGGGTTGTGCTGGGGTTAGTTTTGGGGAGTTAAGGTTGGCGTTACTATTAGATTTATTGTTGGGGTTGGGGTTAGGGTTAGATTAAGCATTAGAGTTGGGGTTGGGGTTGGGGTTAGGGTTAGCGTTGGGGATAGGATTATGGTTAGGGTTGGTGTTAGGTTAAGGTTATGGTTAGGGTTGGCTTTAGTGGTTGGGGTTGGGTTTAGTGTTGGGGTTTGAGGGTTGGGGTTTGGGGTTGGGGTTAGTGTTGGGATAGAGTTAGGTTGGGGTTAGGGTAGGATTAGGGTTTAGGGTTATGGTTACTTTTTAGGGTTGGGGGTTTTGCATGGGGTTGGGGTTGGTGATAGGGTTTGGTTTGGGGTTAGGGTTATGGTTATGGTTGGGGTTATGGTTAGGGCTGGGGATATGTTTGGGACTAGGGCAAGTGCTAGGGCTAGAGATGGGTCTCGGGCTGGGGCTGGGGTTGGGGTTAGTGTTTGGTGTTATGGTTAGTGTTAGAGTTAAGGGTAGGGATAGGGTTGGGGGTTAGGGTTGGGGTTAGGGATAGTGTTGGGGTTAAGGTTAGGGTTAGCGATTGGGGTTACGGTTGGGGTTGGGGTTTAAGGTTAGGGCTGGGGAAAGAGTTTGGGCTTAGGGATATATGTTAGGGTTAAAGTTAGGGTTAGGGTTAGAGTTGGGCCCTAGGTCTGGGGTTGGGGTTGGGGTAGGGTTAGGGAAGGGTTGGCGTTGGGGTTGGGTTTAGGGTTAAGGTTAGCATTAGTATTGGGTTTATTGTTGGGGTTAGGTTTGGGGTTAGGGTTTACAGTTAGGGGTTGGGGTTGGGGGTTAGGATTAGGGTTAGGGTTAGGGTTGGGGTAGAGGTAGGTTTGGGTTTGGGGTTAAGGTTGGGGTTAGGGTTAGCATTACTCTCAGGTTTGGGGTTAGAAGAGGGTTTAGGGTTAGGGGTTTTGATTAGGGTTCGGGTTCGGGTTGGGGTTGGGGTTAGCGTTACACTGAGGTTTGGGGTTAGAAGGGGTTTAGTGTTGGGGTTAGGGTTAGGAGTTTTGGCTAGGGTTGGGGTTACGATTGGGGTTGGGGTTTGGGGTTAGTGTTACGGTTGGTGGATGGGGTTGGGGTTGGGGGTTAGGGTTGGGTTTGGTGTTGGGTTTAGCGTTACTCTTGGGTTTGGGGTTAGAAGAGGTTTAGGCTTGCGGTTGGGGTTGGGGTTGGGGTTAGGGGTTGGGATTAGGGTTAGGGTTAGGGTTGGGGTAGGGTTTAGGTTAGGGTTGGAGTTAGGTTAGGGTTAGGGTGGGGGTTAGGGTTAGGGTTGGGGTTGGGGTTAGGGTTAGGGTTGGGGTTAGGATTATGGTTAGGGTTGCTGTTAAGGTTAAGGTTAGGGTTAGGGTTAGCTTTGGGGTTAGGGTTGGCTTTAGTGTTGGGGTTTGGGGTTTAGGGTTGGGGTTTAGAGTTAGGGTTAGTGTTAAGGTTAAGGTTGGGTTAGGGTTAGGAGTTTTGCTTAGGGTTAGGGTTAGTGTTGGGGTTTGGTTTAGGGTTAGGTTTAGGGTTAGGGTTATGTTTAGGGCTAGGGATATGTTTAGGACTAGGACTAGTGCTGGGGCTTGGGATGGGTCTCGGGCTGGGGCTAGGGTTGGGGTTAGTGTTTAGTGTTACGGTTGGGGTCGAGTTAAGGGTAGGCATAGGGTTGGGGGTTGGAGTTAGTGTTAGGGATAGTGTTAGGGTTCAGGTTAGGGTTATCGATTAGGGTTGGGGTTGGGGTTTACAGTTAGGGCTAGGGAAAGAGTTTGGGCTTCGGATATGTGTTAGGGTTAAAGTTAGGGTTAGGAATAGAGTTAGACCTATATCTGGGTTTGGTGTTGGGGTAGGGTTAGGGAAGGGTTGGCATTGGGGTCAGGTTTAGGGTTAAGGTTAGCATTAGTATTAGGTTTATTGTTAGGATTAGGGTTAGGGTATGCGGTTGGGGTTGGGGTTGGGGGTTAGGATTAGGGTTAGGGTGAGGATTACGTTGGGAGTTAGGTTTGGGTTTGGGTTTAGGGTTAGGGTTAGGGTTAGCATTACTCTTAGATTTGGGGTTAGAAGGGTTTGGGGTTGGGGTTAGGGTTGGGGTTAGGGTTAGAGGTTTTGTTTGGGGTTAGGGTTAGTGTTAGTGTTACACTGAGGTTTAGGGTTAGAAGGGTTTGGGGTTGGGGTTAGGGTTAGGAGTTTTGGTTGGGGTTGGGGGTATGATTAAGTTTGGGGTTTGGGGTTAGTGGTTGGGGTTGGGGTTAGGGTTAGGGGTTAGGGTTAGTTTTGAGGCTTAGGGTTAGCATTACACTTGGGTTTAAGGTTGGGGTTAGGGTTAGGGTTAAGATTGGGGTTGGGGTTACAGTTAGGGTTAGTGTTGGGGTTAGGGTTTAGGGTTTTGTGTAGGGTTAGTGTTGGGGTTGGGGTTTAGGGTTAAGGTTTGAGTTAGGGTTGGGGTTTAGAGTTTGTGTTGGGGTTGGGGTTAGGGTTTAGTGTTAAAGTTTGAGTTAGGGTTAGGGGTTAGGTTTAAGGTTGGGGTAAGGGCTAGGGCTGGGTTTGGGGCTGGGGCTACCGCTGGGGCTGGGTTTGGGGTTGGGTTTGGGTTTAGGGTTAAGGTTAGGGTTAGGATTTACAGTTGGGGTTTAGGGTTTATGGTTATGGTTAGGGTTAGTTTTGGGGGTTGGGGTTAGGGTTATGGTTGGTTTGGGGTTAGGGTTAGTGTTAGTGTTTGGGGTTAGGGTTAGAGTTTACAGTTTAGAGATGGGGTTTCAGAAAGAGTTTGGGTTATGCTTATGGTTGGGGTGAGGGCTAACCAACCACTAACCTGGCCTTGGGCCTGGACCTAAGCCTAGCACTAGACCTAACCCTAACCCTATGCTAGGTTTAGTTCTACAAATAGTGCTAGGGCTGGGGCTAGGTGTGGGGTTAGGGTTTAAGGTAAGTGTTGGGTTTGGGGGTTTAATGTTGGGGTTAGGGTTGGGTTAGAGTTAGGGTAGGGTTAAGGATAGGGTTTGGGGTTAGGGGTTGGGTTTAGGTTTGGGTTATGGTCAGGATTAGGTTTGGTGGTTAGTGTTAGAGTTAGTGTTAAGATTAGGGGGTTACTGTTGGGGTTGGGGGTAGGATTAGGGGTTGTGGTTAGGGTTGGGGTTAGGGTTGTTGTTGGTTTGGGGTTGGGTTTAGTGTTTGGAGTTGGGGTTGGGGTAAGGATTTGGGGTTTCAGGTTGGGGTTGGGGTTGGGGTTTGGGGTTGGGTTGGGGTTAGGGTTAGTGTTGGAGTTCAGGGTTTGGGGTTGGGATTGGGGTTAAAGTTAGGGTTGGGTTTGGGGTTGGGTTAGCCCTGGGTTTGGGGTTGGGGCTAGAGCTAGGGATATGGTTGGGGCTGGGGCTGGGGCTTGGGCTGGGGCTGGGGTTATGCTTGGGGTTATGGAAAGAGTTGGGTGTAAGGATTAGGGTGGGATTGGGTTTAGAGATAGGGTTAAGGTTAGTGTTGGGATTTGGGGTTAGGGTTGGGGTTGGGGTTGGATGTAAGGTAGGGGTAGGGTTAGGGGTTGTGGTTATTGTTAGGATTAGGGATGGGGTTCGGTTTGGGTTAATGTTGGGGTTAGGATTAGTGTTTAGTGTTAGGGTTAGGGTTGGGGTTTAGGGTTTAGGGATAGGGTTGGGTTTAGTGTTAGGGTTAGTGTTAGGGGTAGGGGTAGGGATAGGGGTGGTGGTTAGGGTTAGGATTAGTGTTAAACATAGTGTTTTGTTAGGGTTGGGGGTAGGTGTGGGTGGAGGGGTAGTAGTAGGTTTAGGGTTAGGGTTAGGGTTAGGGTTGGGTTTAGTGTTAAGTTAGGGATAGCAGTAGGGTTAGGGGTTTGGTTTAGGGTTGGGGTTGGGTGAGGTTTGGGGTTATGGGTGGGTGTGGGTGTGGGGGTTGGTGTTGGCGTTGGGGATAGGGTTATGGTTAGGGTTGGATTAGGGTTATGGTTGGGGCTTGGGGTTTGGGGTTAGGGATAGGGTTGGGGTTAGGGTTAGGGTTAGGGGTTAGGGTCAATGTTAGGGTTGGGGTTAGGGTTAGGGCTTAGGGTTAGTGTTAGGATTGGGGTTAGGGTTAAGTTTAGTGTTGGGGTTGGGGTTGGGTTAGGGGGTAGGGGTTGCGGTTAGAGGTTGGGTTAGGGATAGAGGTAGGGGTATGGGTTGGGGTTTGGGTTAGGGTTGGGGTAGGGTTAGAGTTAGCAGTAGGGATAGGTGTACGGGTAGCAATAGGGTTGGGTTTGGGGTTGGGGTTAGTGTTAAACGAGTTACTGTTAGGGTTAGGGTTAGGGTTAGCATTAGGGTTAGTGTTGTGGTTAGGGGTTAAGTTAAGGGTTTAGGGTTAGGGTTACGGTTGGGGTTTAGGCTTATGGATAGGGTTAGGGTTAGTGTTAGGGTTAGGGTTAGGGTTAGGGTTAGGGTTAGGGTTGTGTACGGTTGGGGGTTGTGTTAGGGGTAGAGGTAGGGGTATGGGTTAGGGTTGGGGTTAGGGTTGGGTTAAAGTTAGCAGTAGGGTAGGTGTGCGGGTAGCAGTTGGGTTAGGGTTAGGGTTAGGGTTAGTGATAGACAATTACTGTTGGGGTTGGGGTTAGGGATGGGTTTAGGGTTAGGGTTAGGGTTATGGGTTAGGGTCAATGTTAGGGTTGGGGTTGGGTTTAGGGCTGGGGTTGGTGTTATGGTTATGGTTGGGAGTTAGGGTTAGGGTTTAGGGTTAGGGTGAGGGTTTAGGGCTTATGGATAGGTTTAGGGTTAGTGTTAGGTTTAGGGTTAAAGATAGGGGTATGGTTGGGGGTTAGGGTTAGGGTTAGGGTTAGGGTGAGGGTTGGGGTGGGGTTGGGGTTTAGGGTTAGGGTTGGGGTTGGGTTTGGGGCTACGGCTGGGGCTGGGACTGGGGTTGGGGTTGGGTGTGGGTTTAGGGGTTGTGGTTAGTGTTAGGGTTAGGGTTAGGGTTAGGGTTGGGTTAGGGTTAGAACTAGTGTTAGTGTTTGGTGTTAGGGTTAGGGTTAGGGTTAGGGTTTAGGGTTTAGAGATAGGGTTAGGGTGAGAATAGGGTTAGGGCTGGGTTTAGGGGTAGGTTTAGGGGTTGTGGTTGGTGTTAGGGTTAGGGTTAGTGTTAGGGTTGGGTTAGGGTTAGGGTAAGGGTTAGTGTTTAGTGTTGGGGTTATGGTCATGGTTATGGTTTGGGGTTTAGGGATAGGGTTAGGGTTGGGGTTAGGGATAGGGAGGCGTAGCATTGGGGGTTGTGGTTGGGGTTATGGTTAGGGTTGGTTTAGGGGTAGGTGTAGGGGTAGGGTTAAGGTTAGGGGTAGATAAGTTAGGGTTAGGGGTTAGGGTTAGGGGTTAGTGCTAGGGTTAAGGTTTCGGGTAAGGGTTAGGGTTAGGTGTGGGTTTAGGGGTTAGGTTTGGGTTTTAGGATAGGGGTAGGGTATGGTTAAAGATATGTGTGGTGGGGTTAGGGTTAGGGTTATATTGGGCTTAGGGTTGGGGTTGGGGTTTAGGGTCAGGTGTGGGGTTGGGGTTAGGGCTAGGGATAGGGTTAGGTCTGGGGCTAGTGTTTTGTCTGGGTCTGGGGCTGGGTCTGGGGCTAGGGTTAGTCTTGGGGTTGGGGTAGTTTTTAGGGTTGGGGTTGGGTTGGGGTTGGGGGTTGGGGTTGGGGGGTTGGGTTTGGGGTTTAGGGTTTGGGATAGTGTTGAGGGTTAGTGATAGGGTTAGGGTTAGGACTTACTGGTAGGGTTGGGGGTGGTGATTATGTTTGAGGGTTGGGGTTAGGTTAAGGGTTGTGTTAGGGGTAAGGTTAGGTGTAGGGGGTAGCGGTAGGGTTAGTGTTAGGGTTAGACGAGTTAGGGTTAGGGTTAGGTTTACGGTTAGGGTTAGGTTTAGCGGTTGGGGTTAGGGTTGGGGTTTGGGTTTAGAGTTACGGTTAACGTTGGGGTTAGGATTAGTGTTGGGTTTGGGGCTGGGGATAGTTTTAGAGCTGGGGCTGGAGCTGGGGCTGGGGTTGGGGCTCGGGCTGGGGTTGGGGTTGGGTTTGGGGTTAAGGTTAGGGATAGGGTTGGGTTTATGGCTAGGGATAATTTTGGGGCTGGGGCTAGTGCTAGGGTTGGGGTTGGGGTTTGGGTTAGGGTTGGGGTTAGGGTAGGATTAGGGTTGGGTTTGGGGTTGGGGTTGGGTTTGGTTTTGGGTTTAGCATTACTGTTGGGTTTGGGGTTATAAGAGGTTTGGGTTTGGGGTTAGGGTTAGAATAGGGTTAGGGTTGGGGTTGGGTTTGGGGTATTGGGGTTAATGTTGGTGTTTAGGATTTAGGGTTAGTGTTGGGTTAGTGTTGGGGCTGGGGTTTGGGGTTGGGTTTGGGGTTAGGGTTAGGTTTGGGGTTGTGTTAGGATTAGGGTTTGGGGTTTAGCGATAGGGTTAGTGTTTGGTTTAGGGTTATTAAGGTTAGAGGTAGGGTTAGAGGTTGTGATTGGGTTTGGGGTTAGGGTTGGGGTTAGGGTTTGTGTTGGGTTAGGATTTGTGTTCGGGTTAGAGTTTATGGTTAGGGTAAGTGTTACATTTAGGGTTCAGGGTCTAGTGTTGGGGTTAGTGTTAGAGTTAGGGTTTGGGTTAGGGTTGGGTTAGGGTTAGGGTTAGTGCTAGGGCTGGGTTTGGGGCTACAGCTAGGGATATTGTTGGGACTAGGGCTATGCTGGGGCTAGGTAAGGGTTAGGGGTATAGTTAGGGGTAGGGTTGGGGGTTGTGGTTAGTGTCAGGGTTATGGTTGGGGTTAGGGTTTTGTTTAGGGTTTGGGTTAGGGTTAGTGTTTAGTGTTAGGGTTAGGGTTTAGGATTTAGGGATATGGTTAGGGTTGGGGTTAGGGTTAAGGGGAGGGATAGGGTTGGGGGTTGTGTTTGGGGTTAGGGTTTGGTTTAGGGTTGGGTTAGGGTTGGGGTTATCATTAGGGTTCAAGGTTTGGGGTTAGATTTAGGGTTAGGGTTAAGGTATAGGATAGGGTTAGAGTTATAGTTAAGGGTTGGGGTTAGGGTTGGGGGTTGGGGTTAGTATTAGGGTTAGGGTTGGGGCTATGGATAGGGTTACGACAGGGGCTAGTGCTGGGGCTAGGGATAGGGCTAGGGCAAGTGATAGGGTTAGGGTTGGTGTTTAGTGTAATGGTTATGGTCGGGGTTGGGGTTGGTGTTACGGGTAGGGAAGGGTTAGGGGTTGGGGTTCGGGTTAGGGATAGGGTTAGTGTTAGGATTAGGGTTAGGGATTAGAGTTAGGGTTAAGGTTTTGGGTTAGGGTTAGGGTTAGAAAAAGGGTTTAGGCTTGGGATAGGTGTTGGGGTTAAATTTAGGGTTATGGTTGGAGTTAGGACTAGGGCTATGGTTGGGGTTAGGGTTAGGGTAGGGATAAGGTTGGGGTTGGGGTTAGGGTTTGGGGTTTAGAGATTAGGATTGGGGTTGGGGTTGGGGTTGGGGTTGGGGTTAGGATTAGGGTTAAGGGGAGGGATAGGGTTAGGGGTTTCGTTTGGGGTTGGGGTTAGGGTAGGGTTAGGGTTGGGTTTGGGCTTGGGTTTGGGTTTAGTTTTAGGGTTAGCGTTACTGTTGGGTTTGGGGTTATAAGAGGTTTGGGGTTATGGTTAGGGTTAGAATAGGGTTAGAGTTGGGTTTAGGGTATAAGGGTTAGTGTAAATTTTTAGGATGTAGGGTTAGTGTTGGGTTAGTGTTAGGGTTGGGGTTTTGGGTTAGGTGTAGGGTTAGTGTTAGGGTTGGGTTAGGGTCAGGTTAGGGTCAGGGGTTGGGGGTAGGGTTGGGTTTAGAGGTAGGGTTTTGGTTTGGGGTAAGCGTTAGGGTTGAGTTAGGGATAGGGTTAGGGTTAGAGTTTATGGAAGAGAGTTTGGGTTAGGATTAGGGTTAAGGTAGGGCTAGGGCTGGGGCTGCACTCCCGAGGCCCTAAAGCCTAACCCTAACCTAAACATTAAACCTAACCTAAAACAACACCAACACTAACCCTAACCACAACCCTAAACCTACCCTAACCTTAATCTAACCCTAATCCTAGCACTAACCCAAACACTAACCACTAAACCTAACCTGAACTTAACACTAAGCCTAACCTAACTCTAACCCTAAGCCTAATCCTAACCCAACCTAACTCTGTCCTAGCCCTATCCTAACACTAAGCCTAGGCCTAACACTAACCTAAAGCCTAACCCTACACCTAGCCATGGCCCTAGCTCTGGCACTGTTTCTGAATCAAATCCTGGCCCTAGCCTAACCATAACACAACGCTAACCGGAGCCTAGCCCCAACTCATGCCACTACCACTATCCTAATCCTAACTCTAAAATTAGCCTAACCTTAACTCTAAGCCCTAACCATAACTCCATCCCCGACCCTAAACCCAGCCCTAACTCTAGCCTAAGCCCATAAACCATGACCTTGGCTCTAACCGTGACCAGGCCCTAGCCCTAGCCTAAGACTAATAATAAGGCCTAAGACATAACACTAGCTCTAGCCATAGCACTAGCCCTGCAATGAAGCCTGGCCTAGGCCTAGGCCTAAGACCTAGGCCTAGCCTAGCCTAGCCTGGCCTAGCCTAACCCCAGCCTACCTAGCCTAACACCAGCCCCAACCTAACCTGGCCTAAGCCTAGCCTAGCCTTAAGCCTAGCCCTAACCCCAGCCCCAACCCCAGGGCCTAGCCCCAGCTACAGCACTAACCTAGGCCTAGCCCTAGCCTAGCCTAATCCTAACAATAGCCCTAGCCTAACCCCTAAACCTAGCCTAACTCTAACGCTAACCTTAACGATAAAGCCTAACCTAAGCCTAACACTGACTCTGACCCAGACCTGACCTGATCCTGATCCTAACCTAATCCTAAGCCTAACCTAACCTAACCTTAAGCCCTAACCTAACCCTAACCTAACCTAACACTAACCTACCTGCCTAACCATAACACTAACCTAACAATAAACCTAACCTAAACCCTGACACTGACCCTGACCCAGACCCTGACCTGATCCTGACCTAACCTAATCCTAATCCTAATCCTAAACCCTAAGCCTAACCTAACCTGAACAAAACCCTAACCTAGCCTAACCCGGACCTAACCTCTTCTGGCCTAGGCCTAGGGTGTAAAGTTAATCCTGACCTAACCTAGCCTAACCAGGCCTAACACTAGCCCCTAACCTAACCTAGCCTAACACTTGCCTAACCTAACACTAGCACTAACCTAGCCTAACCAAAACACCTAACCTAACCTAAACCTCTTCTAACCTAAAATTGGGTAAAGCTAACACTAGCCTAATCCTAGCCTGACCCAAAGCCTATCCAAGCCCTAGCCTAGGCCCTAGCCTTAGCCTAGCCTAGCCTAGCCTAACCGTGACCTAACCTAAGCCATGCCCCTTCCCTAATCCTGCCCGTAACCTAATCCCTGGCCCTAGCCTAGCCTGGCCTACCCTATCCTGGCCTAGCCTAACTCAATACTAGCCTAGCCTAGCCTAACCCTAACCTAAACCTCTTCTAACCTAGGCCTAAGAGTAAAGCTAGCACTAGCCTAGCCTGGCTCTAGCCCAAAGCCTGTCAAGCCCTAGCCTGGCCTGGCCTAACCTAGCCTAGCCGTAACCTGGTTCCTAATCATGGCTTTAGCCCTATTCTAACCATAATCCCTAAACATAAACCTCTTCTAACCTAGCCTAGAATAAAGTCTGGCCATGACCCTAGCCTAGCTCTGCCTTGGCCTAAGGCATAAGCCCTAGGCCTAGCCTAACCCTGCTCTGGCCTGGCCTAACCATGGCCCCAAAGCCATGCCCCTTCCCTTATCTACCCCGTGGCCCTGCCCCCAGGCCCTAGAGCCTAGCCCTGGACCCTAACCTATCCCTGGCCCTAGCCGCTTCCCCAATGCTAGCGCTAGCCTAGCCCAGCCATGGCTCTAGCCCCAGCCTTGGCCCTAGCCTATCCTAGCCTGGCCTAAGGCCTAGCCTGTCCTGGCCTAAGTCCTAATCACTAACCGTGACCTGAATGCCCTAAGCGTGGCCTAGCCTATTCTGGCCCTAGCCTAGGCCTAGGCTGTTTCTAACCTAGCCCTATCAGTAAAGCTAACCATAAGCCTAGCCTAGCCCCAGGCCCCAGCTCTAGCACTAACACTGCCTAGCCTTGGCCTAGCCCTATTTTAGCCTAACCCTTAATCTAAACTGCTGTTAGCCTGGCCCTACAGTAACAGTAACCTAATCCTAGCACTAGCCCCAACCACAGCCCTAGGCCTAAACATGCCCTGGCCCTAAAGCATGTGCCTGGCCTAAGGCCTAGCCCTTGGCCTAAGCCTAGCCTAGCCTGGCCTAGGCCTGGCCCTAGCCTAAGGCCTAGCCTAGCACTAGCCTTAGCCTGAGTCTGCACCCTGTCCCTAGACTTGCCCTAGTCCAGCCATAACCATAATCCTAAGCCCAGCCACGAGTCTTGCCCCTGCCCTAGCCTGGCCTAAGCTTAGCCTAACCTGACCTAGCCTGGCCCTAGCACTATCCTAGCTCTAGCCCTATCCGTAGCCCTAACCTAACCCAACCTAACCATAACCCTAGCCATACTCCTTCCCCTACCGCTGCCCCTACATCTACACATAGCCTAACCTAACCTGGCCTAAACCTGTCCTAACCTAACCCTAACCGTGGCCTAAATCCTAAGAGCCTAACCTAGGGCTAATCTTAACTCTAACCATAACTCTAACCTAAATCCTTAATGTAAACCTAACCTAACCTAAACACTAACCTAACCTAACCTTGGCCCTAGACGTGGCCCTAGCCTTGGCACTGGCCCTTGACCTAACACTGGCCCTGGCCTAACCCTAACCTAACCATAACCATAACCTAAAGCCTAAGCCTAACCTAACACTAAACCCTATGCCCTAACCTTGACCCTAACTCAAGGTTAACCAAACCTTCTCCCTAACACTAACCCTACACCCAAACCGTATCCATGCCCTTACCCTACCCGTAACCTAACCTAACACAGCCTAACCATAACCATATCCCTAATCCTATCTCTAAACCCTAAGCCTAAACCATAACCTAACTCCAAAGCAGTTGCCTAACCCCAATGCTAACACAGCCCTAACCTAATGCTAGCCTAACTGTGACCACCAATGCTAGCACTAACCTAATCCTAACTCTAAACCCCAGCCTAACCGTAACCTTATTCTAAGGCCTAGCCCTAAGCCTAAGGCCTCTTCCTAACCCTTGCCCCTAACAGTAGCGCTGGCCTAAAGCTTAGCCTAACTCCAGCCAGACCCTAGGGCCTAGCCCAGCCCTAACCATAGCCATAGCCTGGCCTAGCACCTACAGCTGCCCCTGCTTCTCACATAGCCTGGCCTCTAGGCCCTGGCTCTAAGCCTAACAGTGGCCTGGCCTGGCCCTAGCAAAGCCTAGCTCTGGCCTAGCCTGACCGTAAGCCAGGCCTTGGCCCTGGCCCTGGCCTGGCCTAAGTCTGGCCTAGCCTGGCACTGGCTCCGGCCTCTGGCCTAGCCTGGCCTAATCCTGGCCTGACCTGGACCTGACAATGGCCTAAAAATGAGGCCTAGCCATGGCTCTGGCACTGGCCTGGCCCAAATCTGGCCTGGCCACAGCCTGGCCCTAGCCTGGCCCCGGCACTGGCCTGGCCCTCCCCTGGCCTAGCCCCAGCCTGGCCCTAGCCCGCCCTGCCTGGCCTAGCCCACCTGGCCTAGTCCTAGCACTGGCCTGGCCTAGCCCCAGCTGACCCTAGGCCCTGGCCCAAATCTGGCCTGGCCTAGAGCCAGGCCCTGGCCTGGCTCTAGGCCTCTTCCTGGCCTAGGCCTAGGGTGTGGCGCTGGCCTGGCCCTAAGCCTAGGCCTGGCCGTAGGCCTGGCCAAGGCCCTCTCCTAGCCTGGCCTAATCCTGGCCTGGCCTGGCCAAAAATGGCCTAAGCTTCACCCTAACACCAGCCCTAAGCACAGGCCCAAATCCAGCCCTATCGCTAACGCCAGCCCTGGCCTAGCCCCAGCCTAGCCTAGCCTAGCCCCAGCCTAATCTCTAGTCCCAGCCCTTACCGTAACCCCAGCCTGGCCCTAGCCCTGGCCAGAGCCTAGCCTAGCTCTAGCCCCGTCCCTAGCCTGACCTCTAGCCCAGCCCTAACCCTATCTCTGGCCTAACCCCTAGCCTATCCATGACCTAAGCCCAGCCTAGCCCTGCCCCTGCCCCAGCCTGGCCTTGGCCTAAGCCTGGCGCAAGCGCCTGCCTCGCGCTAGCCCCTGCCCTGGCCTGGCCCTGGGCAACTCTGACACTAATGTGGCTTTAGCCTAGCACATATCCTGGGCCTACATCAACCCCTAATCATGGCCTGGCCTGAGCCCAGCCCCACCTAGGCCTGACACTAGGGCCTAGCCTAGCCTGACCATGAGCCAAGGAAGTCCTAACCTAAACCTCTTCTGGCCTAGGCCTAAAGTGACGCTCACCCTGACCTAAGCCTAAGCCTAACCGTGATCCTAGCCAAGGCCCTAACCTAAGCCAGGCCCTATCGCTCAGGCTAAGTCCTGGCCTAGCCCTAACCTTAACCATAATCGTAAGCCTCTTCTAACTCTAAACCTAAGAATGGCGCTAAAGCTAGCCTAACGTTAACGCTAAGCTAAACCAGCCCCTAACCCTAACCTATTCCTAACACCTAACCCTAACCCTATCCTAACCGTGGCCCTAGCACTGGCCCTGTCCCTGGCTCTGGCACTGGCCCTGGTCTAAAGCTGTCCTGGCCCGAACCATAGCCTAGCCTAGCCTAGCCTAAAGCTGGCCTAGGCCTAAAGCTAGGCCCTAACCTAAGGCCTAGCCTAACACCAGCCCTAGCCAAGGCCCTAGCCTAATCCCAGCTCCAGTCCTAAAGCCCAGCTGCAGTCCCAGCCCTAGCACCGGCACCAGTCAGGCCCTAGCCCCAGCATCCGGCCCCAGGCCCTGCCCCAGGCCTTGTCCCTGGCGCTGGCCTAATCCTGGTCCTTGGCCTAGCCCCAGCCTGGCCTAGCCTGGCCCTGGCCTTGGCCTAAGCCTTAGCACTGGCACTGGCCCTAGGCCTAGCCGAGACGTTAGCCTGGCGCTTAGCACCAGCCTAGCCCTAGCCCCAGCCTAGCACTAGCCCCAGCCTAGCCTAGTCCCATCCACAGTCCCAGCCCTAGCCCCAGCCCGACTCCCAATCCTGACCCCAGGCTCAGCGCTAACCCCAGCCCCAGCCCCAGCCTGGCCTAGCCTAGCCCCAACCTAGGCCTAACACTAAGCCTAGCCTAGCCTAGCCTGACCTAAACCAGGCCTAGGCCTGGCCTAGGCCTCTTCCTAAGCCTAGGCCTCTTCTAAAGCCTAGGCCTAAGGTGGCGCTAAACCTATCACTGACATTAAGCCAGGCCCTAAACCTCTTCTAAGGCCTGAGCCTAAGGTGGCGCTAAGCCCTGGAACCTGTAGCAAAGGCCCTAGGCCTAGGGCCTAGCACTAACCTAAACCAGAGCACTATCGCTAAAGCTAACCCCTAGCCTAACCCCTAACCTTAATCATAGCCATAAAACTCTTCTAACTCTGAACCTGAGAATGAGGTTAAGCCTAGCCCCTAACCTAATGCTAAGCTAAAGCCAAGCCCTAACCTAGCCTAGTCCTAACACCTAACCTAGCCTAACCGTGGCCCTGGCCCTGGCCCTATCCTGGCCCTGGCACTAGCCCTGGTCCTAAAGCTATCCCTGGCCCGAACCTAGCCTAACCTAGCCTGACCCCTACAGCTAACCTGGACCTAACCCCAGGCCTAGCCCTCAGCTCAGCCCAGCCTAACACTAATCCCAGTCCTAAGCCTGGCCTAGCCCCAGCCCTGGCCCTAGCCCCAGCCCCAGCCCTGGCCTAACCATAGCCTAGCCCTGGCCTAGCCAGCTCTAGGCCTGACCCCAGGCCTAGCCTAGTCCCAGCACCAGCACTAGCGCTAGCCTAGCCTAATCCTAAGCTTAATCCTCACCTAGCCTAACCCCAGTCCTAGGCCTAGCCTAGCCCTAACCATTCACAGTGGCCTAGCCTAGCCAAGGCCCTAGCTCTAGCCCTGGCTCTAGCCCTCTTCTGGCCTAGGCCTGGGAGTGGCGCTGGCCTGGCCTAGCCTGGCCTAGTCCTGGCCTGGATCCTAGCACTGGCCTGGCCTAGGCCTAGCCCTGCCCCTGGCCCTGGCCTAGCCTATCTCTGGCCCTGGTCCTAAAGCCTGTCCCTGGCTCGGACCATGGCCTAGGCCTGGCTCTGGCCCTGGCCTAGGCCTGGTCCTAGGCCTGGCCTAAGCCTGTCCTAATGCCAAGGCTAGCCTAAGGCTAGCCTGGCCCTAGCCTGGCCTAGTCCCGGCCCCAGGCCTGGCCTGGCCGGGGCCCAGCCTAAGCCAGGCCACAGTCACAGCTCTAGCCCCAGCAACAGTCCCGGCCCCTGGCTCCCGGCCTCAGCCATAGCCAACCCCAGCCTGACCCCCTAAAGCCTAGCCTGATCCTGGCCTAGCCTAGCCCGGCCCTAACACTAGCACTGTCCTGGAGTCCTGGCCCTGGCCTGGCCTAGCACTAATCCTGAGCCCTAGTCCTAGCACTAGCCTAACACTAGCCCATGCCATGGACCTAAGCCATGCCTGGCCTGCCCCTGGCCTAGGGCCTGGCCCCTGGCTCTGGCCGTGACATTAAACAAGGCCCTGGCCTGGCCTGGCACTAGGCCTGGCCCTAAGTCAGGCCCTGATCCTGGGCCTAACACTGGCCTGGCACTGGCCCTGGCCTGGCCTGGCCTGGCCTGGCCTGTCCTGTGCCAAGCCTGGCCTAAGGCTAGCCTGGCCCTGGCCTGGCCTAGTCCCGGCCCCAGGCCCTGGCCTGGCCGAGCCCGGCCTAGGCCAGGCCACAGTCACAGCTCTAGCCCCAGCAACAGTCCCAGCCCTGGCTCCAGCCCTCGGCCATGGCCCGACCCCAGCCCTAGCCCAGCCTAAGGCTAGCCTGATCCTGACCTAGCCTAACCCTGCCCTAGCACTAGCACTGTCCTAAATCCTGGCCTAGCCTGGCCTAGCACTAATCCTGAGCCTAATCCTAGCACTAGCCTAACACATGGCCCATGCCATAGGCCCTGGCCCATGCCTAGGCGTTGCCCTGGCCTAGGCCCTGGCCTATCTCTGGCCGTGACATTGGCCAGGGCCCTGGCCTGGCCTGGCACTAGGCCTGGCGCCTGGTCTCAGGCCCTAATCCTGGGCCTGGCACTGGCCTGGCCTGGCCTCTGCCTGGCCTGGCCTAGGCCTCTTCTGACACTAGGCCTGGAATGGCGCTGGCCTGCCCCAGGCCCTGGCCTAGGCCAAGGTCTGATCCTGGCCTGGCCTGGCCTATCCTGGCTCTGGAGTCCTGGCCTAGGCCTGGCCTGGCTTCTAGGCCTGGCCTGGCACTGGCCCCAGCCTAGTCCTGGCCTGGCACATGGCCTGGCCTGGCTCTAAGGCTTGGCCTGTCCTGGTCCTGGCCTGGCCTGTCTCTGGCCTGGCCTGGGCCTGGCCTGACCTGGCCCAGGCCTAACCCAGGCCCCAGCCCTGACCCTGGCCCTAGCCCCAGCACTGGCCTGACCCTGCCCTGCACTAGGCCCAGCCACAGTCCCAGCCCTGGCCCTAGCCCAGTCCCAGCCCTAGCCCCAGCTTCGGCCCTAGCCCCAGCCTGACACTAGGCCCGCCCTGACCTAGGCCTAGCCCCAGCACTAGCCCTAGCCTAGCCTGACCTAGCCTAGCTAACCTCTGCCCCAGGCCTAGCCCTGTCCTAGTCCTGGCCCTAGCCTTAGCCATAGCCCTAACCCCAGCCTAGCCTAACCTACCCCAGCCTAGCCTTAACCTTAAGCCTAGCCCCAAGCGTGGCGTGCCTGGCCCAGCACTAACCATAGCACTGGCCATGGGACTAGCTCTGGCCCTAACTCTAGATTAGCCTAACTCATATCCTGGGCCTAAACTCTTTGGCTAACCTGGCCTAATCCTAGCTCCAATCCCAGGCCTAAAGCCTGGCCATGGCCTTGGCCTGGCCTGGCCTGGCCTAGGCCAAGGCCCTGGCCTGGCATTAGGCCTCTTCTGGCCTAAGGCTAAGGTGTAGCACTGGCCTGGCCTGGCCTAAGCCTGGCCGTGGCCTGGCCCCAGGCCCTGGCCTGGCCTGGGCTTAAGGCCAGCCCCAGGCTATGGCCTGGCACCAGCCTGGCCTGGCCCCAGGCCCAGCCCTGTCACTGGCGCCAGCCCTGGCTCTGGCCATGGCCTGGGCTGGCCTGGCCTGGCCTGGTCACCTGCCTGGCCTGGCCGTGAGGCCGGTTTGGCTCTGGCCTGGCCGTGACCTGGGCCTGGCACTGGCCTTAGCACTGGCACTGACACTGGCCTGGCCTGGCCCTCGGCCAGGCCCTAGGCCTGGCCTAAACCTCTTCTGGCCTAAAGCTAAGGTGGCGTTGGCCTAACCTGGCACTAGGCCTAACCGTGGCCTGGCCAAGGAGCCTAGCCTGGCCTAAAAAGACCTATCACTAAGGCCTAATCTTAGCCTAACACATAGCCTTAACAATGGCCGTGAAGCCTCTTCTAACTCTAAGCCTAAGAATGGCGCTAAGCCTAGCCTAGCCTAATGCTAAGCTAAGCCAGAGCCCTAATCCTAGGCCTAGGCCTAGCCTAACACTAACCCTAACCTAACCGTGGCCCTGGTCCTGGCCCTATCCTGGTCCTGGCACTGGCCCTAGTCCTAAACCTGTCCCTGGCCCGGACCATAAGCCTAGCTCAGCCTTGTCCTAAGGTTTGCCGTAAGCCTGGCCTAGGCCTGGCCTAATCCTAGCCTAACACCAGCCTAAACCAGGCCCAGGCCTAGCCCCAGCCTAGCCCCAGCCACAGCCTAGTCCTGGCCTGGCCTAGCCCCAGCTGGCCTAAGCCCAGCCCCAGCCCAGCCTGGCACCGGGCCCCAGTCCCAGCCCCTAGCCCCAGCCTCAGCCCTGGCCCCAGCCCCAGCACTGGCCTAAGGCTGGCCCTGGCCTGATCCCTGGCTCTGGCCTGGCCTAGCCCCTGGCCTAGGCCTGATCCTGGCCTGGCCTCACCTGGCCTGCCTTGGCCTGGCCTGGCCAGGCCCTGGCCTAGGCCTGGCCTAGTCCTGGCTCTAGGCCTCTTCCTGAGCCTAGGCTTAGGGTGGCGCTGGCCATGGCCCTGGCCTGGTGCTGGCCAAGGCCCTGGCCTGGCCTGGCACTAGGCCTCTTCCTGGCCTAGGCCTGTGGTGGCTGGCTGTCCTGGCCTGGCTCTGACACCTGGCCCAGGCCTGACCTGGCCTGCTAGGCCTGGCCGTGGCTGACCCCGGACATTGGCCTGGCTCTGGCCTGAGAATGGGCCTGGTGGTGATGCTGAAGCTAGTCCTGGGCCTGGCCCCGGCGCCAGGCGCTGCCTAGTCCTGCCTAGTCCTGGCCATGGCCCTGGGCCTCGATCTGGCCTTAGCCCTGACCACTGGCCTGGCCCTGGCACTGGCTCTGGCCTGGCCTGGCCTGGCCTGACCATAGGCCAGCCTGGCCTAGGCCTAAGGTGGCGCTGATCTTGAGCCCAAGGCCTGGCCTAGGCCTGGCCTGGCCTGGCCTAAGGCCAGGCACTAAGCCTGGCCTGACAACTGGCCCTAGCCTAGCACCAGCCTAACCTTGGCTCTGGCCCTTAGCCTAGCCTGGCCTGGCCCTGGGTCTGGCTCTAGCCTAACCGTAACTTTAGCCTAACACATAATCTAAGCCTCAGCTTTTTCCTAACCATGACCATAGGCCCTAGGCCTGGCCTAATCCTTGGCCTTAACCTTAGCCTAACACTATCCCTAACCGTAACCTAACCCTAACCATATCCTTACACTTAACTCTAATTCTAGCCATAACCTAATCCTAACCTAACCTGGCCCTGGCTCACCTATCCCTCCAGTTGGCACTGGCCCTGGTCCTAACATATGCCTGGCCCGACCATAGCCTAGCCTGAGCTAGGCCAGGCCCTAGGCCTAGGCCTGGCCTGGCCAAAGTCCTGGCCTAGCCATAGCACTAGCCTGGCCAATGACCTTAGGCCTAGCACTGGCTCTGGCCTAGCCCCAGCCCTGGCCCTAGCCCTGCCCCAGCCTGGCCTGGCCCCATGCCCTGGCCTGGCCCTGGCCTGGCCTAGCACCAGCCTGACCATAAAGCATGACCCCAGCCTAACACTAGCACCAGCCCCAGCCCTGGCCTGACCCGCCTGGCCTAGGCTTGGCCCATAGCCCAGCCCTGGCCCTAGCCCTGGCCCGACCTAAACCCAGCCATGATCCCAGCCCTGGCCTGACCCCAATCCTGACCCTAAGCCTGGCCTCCAAGCCTAGCCCCAGCCCGGCCCTAGCCCAGGCCCTGGCCTCAGGCCTGGCCCCAGCCCCAGTCCTGGCCCCAGGCCCTAAGCCTAGAGCCTGGTCCTAGCCCCAGCCCTAGCCTGGCCCTGACCTAAGCCAGGCCTCTGCCCCAGTCCTGGCCCTGTCCTAGTCCTGGCCCCCTAGCCCTAACCATGGCTCTGTCCTCAGCCTTGGCCTGGCCCCTGCCCCAGCCTGACTTTAATCCTGGCCCTAGCCCCAGCGCCTGCCATGCCCTTGCCCAAAGGCTAATCCTGGCCCTGGGCCCTGGCTCTGACCATAAATCTGGCTCTAGCCTAACACATATCCTAGGCCTAAGGTCTTTCCCTAGCCTAACCTAGCTCTAAACATAACCCTCAGCCTAAGCCTAGCCTAAACAAGGCCTAGCCCTAACCTAAGCCTCTTCTGGCCTAAGCCTGAGGTGGCGCTGGCCTAGCCTAACCCTATGCCTAACCGTGACCTAAACAAAGTCCTAGCCTAACCTTGAGCCTAAACCAAGGCCCTGTCCTAAGCCTGGCCTAACTCTAGCCCCTAACCTTAGCCATGACCAGTAAGCCTCTTGTGACTCTAAGCCTGGGAATGGCGCTAGGCCTGATTCTAATCCTGGCAGCTAAAGCTAAGCCAGGCCTAACCCAGGCCTAACAATAACACCTGGCCTAGCCTGGCTGCAGCCCTGGCCCTGGCCCTATCCCTGGCCCTGGCACTGGCCCTGGTCCTAAGCCTATGCCTGGCCCGGACCATGGCCTGGCCCAGGCCTGGCCTAGAAGCTGACACTAGGCCTTGCCTAAGCCCTGGCCTAAGCTAGGCCCATGTCCCCAGCGTGGCCCCAGGCCCCAGGCCCCAGCCCTGGCCTGGCTGACCCCAGCCTAGGCCTGGCCCTGGCCCCTGGCCTGGCCTGGCCTGGCCTGGCCTGACCCTAGGCCTAAGCCCAGCTCCCGGCCTAAGCCCAGCCACGGTCCCAGCCTTAGCACCGGCCCCAGTCCCAGCCTAGCCTGGCCTCAGCCCCAGCCCCAGCCCTGGCGCTGGCCTAAGCCTGATCCCTGGCTCTGGCCTGGCCTGGCCTGGCCCCTGGCCTGGCCTGGCCTGAGTCCTGGCCTAGGCCTCTTCCTGAGGCCTGGGCCTGGGTGAGGCTGGCCTGGCCTGGCACTGGCCTGGCCAGGCCCTGGCCTTTGCCTGGCCTGGCCTCTTCTGGCCTAGGCCTGGGTGTGGCTAGGCCTGGCCCTGGCCTGGCCTGGCCTGCAGCCTGGCCTGGCCTGGCCTGGCCTGGCCTGACCCCCAGGCAATGGCCTGGCCTGGCTCCAGGCAATGGCCTGGCCTGGCCTGGCCTGGCCAAAGATAGGCCTAATGGTGGCACTGGCCTTGGCCTGGCCTGGCCGACAGTGCCTGGCCTTGCACTAGTCCTGCCTGGCTCTGGCCTGGCCCTGGGCCAAGATCTTGCCTGGCGCTGACCACTGGCCCTGGCCTGGCACTGGCTCTGGCCCTGGCCCTAGCCTGGCCTAAGCCTCTTCTGGCTCTAAGTCTGAGGTGATGCTGATCCTAGGCCTGGCCCTGGCCTAGGCCTGCCTAGGCCTAGGCCTGGCCTAGGCCTGGCCTGGCCTGGCCTGGCCCAGGCACTAAGCCTGGCCTGGCCCTGGCCCTGGCCTGGCCTGGCCTGGCACCAGGCCTAACACTAGCACTGGCCCTAAGCCTAGCCTAACCGTGGCCCTGGGTCTAGCTCTAGCCTTAGCCTAACTTTAGCCTAATACATATCCTAAGCCTAAACTCTTTCCCTAACCTTACACCCTAGGCCTAGCCTAGCCTAACATTAATCCATAGCTCTAACCTTAATGCTAACACTATCGCTAGCCTGGCCCCTAGCCCGACCTATCCCTACCATTGACTCTAGCCTAACCATGACACTAAACACTAATCCTGGCCCTGGCCGGCACTGGCCCGTTCCCTAGACCTGGGACTGGCCCTAATCCTAAGGCCTATCCTTGGCTCAGACCATAGTCCTTACAATAGCCTGGCCCTAGGCCCTGGCCCTTAACCAAGCCCTAGCCTAACACTGACCTAACCATAACCCTATCCTGGCCTAGGCCTAGTCCCTAGCCTAGCCTCACCCTAGCCGTAATCCTAGCCTAGCCAGGCCCCTGGCCTGGCCTAGCCTGGCCTGAGTTCTGGCCTAAGCTGTCCTGGGCCTAGGCCTGGGGTGGCGCTGACCTAAGCCTGGCCTGGTGCTGGCGAGGCCCTGGCTCTGGCTCTGGCCTAGGCCTCTTCTGGCCTAGGCCTGGAGTGGCGCTGGCCTGGCCTGACCATGGCCTGGCTTGGCCTGGCCTGGCCTAGTCCTGGCCTGGCCTTGGCACCCGCCTAGGCCTGGCCTGGCCTGGCCCTGGCAGTGGCCTGGCCTAAGCCTTGCCTGAGCCTGCGCTGGCACTTCAGCTGGCCTAAGGCCTAGCCATGGCCTAAGCCTAATCCTGGCCTAGCCTGGCCTAGCCATGGCCGTGACCATGACACTGCGCACTAGCCTAGCCTGGCACTGGCTCTGGCCCTGTTCCTGGACCTGGGACTGGCCCTGGTCCTAAATCTGTCCTGGCACAGACCATAGCCCTGCCACTGGCCTGGCCTAGGCCTGATCCTGTGCCAGGCCTATGCCTGGCCTGACCCTAGCAAGGGCCCTGGCCTGGCCTGGCCCTGGCCTAGCCTGGCACTGGCTCTGGCCTGGCCTGATCTTAGGCCTGGCCTAGCCTGGCCTGGCCCTGGCCTGACCCCCAGCTCTGGCCTGGCCCCAGCCTGGCCTGGCTCTGGCCTGGCTGACCTAGGCCTAACAGCAGTCCCGGCCTAAGCCCAGCCAAGATCCCAGGCCCAGTCCCAGCCATGGCACCGGCCTCGGCCTAGGCCCAGCACAGGCACTGATCCTGTCCTGGGCCTGGCCCTGGCCTGGTCCTGGGCCTGGCACTGGCTCCTGACCACTGGCCTGGGCCTGGCGTGGCCTGGCAGCTAGTCGTGACATCTGGAGCTGGCCTGACATTAGGCCTGATCCTGTGCCTGTACCTGCCTGACCTGGCCTAGGCCTGGCCTGGCCTGGCAATGGCCCTGGCCCTGGCAGCTGGCCTGGGCCTAGGCCTGGCCTGGCCTGGCCTGGCCTGGCGCTGGCCTGGGCCCTGGGCCTGGCCTGGCCTGGCCTGGCCGTGGCATTGGCCAAGATCCTGGCCTAGGCCTGGCCGGACCATGGCCTAGGCCAAGGCCTGGCCTGGCTCTGGATCCGGGCCTAGGCCTGGCCTGGCACCCAGGCCTGGCCTAGGCCTGGCCCTGGCCTGGCCTGGCCCCAGCTGCCCCTAATCCTGGCCACTGCCACTGGCACTGGCCTGGCCTGGCCCTGGCCTGGCTTTGTCCTGGCCCTGGCCTGGGCTCTGGGCTCTGGCCTGGCCTGACCCCAGGCCCTAGCCCCCAGCCCACCTAGGCCCAGCCTGGCCTAGCCCAGGCCCTGCATGGCCCGGCCTCAGTCAAGGCCTGGCCCCCAGGCCCGGTCCCAGCCTAGCACCAGCTTCGGCCCTGGCCCCAGCACCCGGCCTAGGCCTAGTCCTGGCCCTAGCACTAGCAGTGGCCTAACCATGACCGTAGGCCTGACCAAGGCCTGGCCTGGCTCTGGCACTTGCCTAATCCTGAAGCCTAGGCCTAGGTTCCGATGGCCTGGCCCAGCCTGGCCTAGCCTGGCCCCTAAGCCTGGCCTGGCCTGGCCTAACTCTAAGCCTCTTCGGGACCTAGGCCCAAGATTAGCGCTAGCACTTGCCTAACCTGGCCTGGCCTAACCCCAAGCCCATCCCTACCCCAGGCCCTGGCCCTAGCCTAATCCTAACCTAGCCTAGCCTGGCCTAGCCTAACTCTGGCCTAAGCCCTAGCCTAACCTTAGCAGCTATCCCTAGCCTGACCTAAAGCCTAGCTCTAGCACCAACAACAACCATAGCCATTGCCCCAGTTACAGCCCTAACCCAGCCCCACCCTATCCTCACTCCAGCCCCTAGCCTGGACTTGACCCATAACCAGCCTGGCCTGGCCCCAGCCTGACCTAAGCCCAAGCCTGGCTCTGGCCCCAGCCCCAGTCACAGCCCTAAAAATGACCTCAAGCCTAATCCCAGTGGCAGCCTAGCACTGGCCTAGGTTTGATCACTTGCCTGGCCTGGCCCGTGACCTGGCCTGGCACTGGCCTGGCCTAGGCCTGGCCTGGCCTGGCCTGGCGTTGGCCTGGCGCTGGTGCTGGCCTAGGCCCTGGCCACCCTGACCCTGGCTCTGACTTTAAGCATGGCCCTGGCCATGATGCTGGCCTGGGCCTGGCCATGGCCTGGCCTGGCCTAGCCTGGCCTGGCCTGGCCTGGCCTTGGCCTGGCCCTGGCTCCCGGCCTAGGCCCTGGCCCCCAGCACTGGCCTAGGCGTAGTCCTGGTCGCGGCCCTAGGTCTGGCATGGGCCCTGCCTAGGCCAGGCCACAGTCACGGCCTTGGCCCTGACCTCAGGCCGGACCTGGCTCCCGCCTGGCCCTGGCCCCAGCCCCAAGGCCCTGGCCCAGCCTAGCACTGGCACTGGCACTGGCCCTGCCCTGGCCTGGCCTGGCCTGTGCCTGGCCTGGCACTGGCAGCCTAGCCCTGGCCTGGCCTGGCCATGGCCTAAGCCTGAGGCAAAGCCTGGCCCTGGCCTGGCCCTGCCTGGACCTCTTCCTGGCCTAAGGCTAGGGTGGTGCTGGCCGGACCTAGGCCAGGCCCTGGCCAAGGCACCTGGCACTGGCCTGGCCTGGCCTGGGCCTCTTCCTGGCCTGGGCCTGGGTGGGCTGGCCTGGTCCTGCCTGGCCTGGCACCTGGGCCCTGGCTCTGGCCTGGCCTGGCCCCAGGCCTGGCACTGGCCTGGGCCTTGGCATTGGCCTGGCCTGGCCTAGGCGTGGCCTGGCCCTGGCACTGGCCCCTGGCCTGGCCCCAGGCCTAGGCCAGGCCACCCAGGGCCTGAGGCCTAAGCCTGGCCGCCCCAGCCTGGCCTGGCCTGGCCTGGCCTAGGCCCTGACCTGGCCTTGCCCTGGCCTGGCATTGGCCTAAGGCCTGGCACTGGCCCTGGCCTGACCACTGGCCCTGACCGGGGGCTTGGCCTGGCGCTGCTAAGCCAGGCCCTGGCCTAGGCCTGGCGCCTGGCCTAGGCCCTGGCCTGGCCCTGGCTCTAAGCGTCTTCTGGCCTAGGCCTGGGTGGCTAGGCCTGGCCTGGCCTGGCCCCCAGGTTTGGCCTAGGCCTCAGGCCTGGCCTGGCCCCAGCCTGGCCCTGGCCCTACTGGCCAGCCTGGCCTGGCCTATAGCCCAGCCTAATCTGGCCCCAGGCCCCACCTAGAGCCAGGCCACAATGCCAGCCCTAGCCCCCAGCCCCAGTCCCAGCCCTGGCTCCCGCCTCAGCCCTGGCCCCAGCCCAAGGCTAGCCCAGCCTAACACTAGCACTGGCCCTGCCTAGCCATGGCCTGAGCCTGTGCTAGCCTGGCACTGGCCTGGCCCTGGCCTGGCCCTGGCCTAGCCATGGCCCTGGCCTAAGCAAAGGCCTGGCCTGGCCTGGGGTCTTGGCCTGGCCTGGCCCTGGCCTAGCCTGGCCTGGCCTGGCCCTTGCCGTGACACTAAGGCCTAGCACTAGCCATGACCTGGGCCTTGGACCTGGCCTGGCCTAGCACCCAGCCCTGGCCCTGGCCTGTAGCCCCAGCCTAATCCTGGCCCAGGCCCAGGCCCACCTAGAGCCAGGCCACAATGCCAGCCTAGCCCCAGCCCCAGTCCCAGCCCTAGCTCCAGCATCAGCCCTAATCCCAGCCCCAAGGCTAGCCCAGCCTAGCACTAACACTAGCACCTGCCTAGCCATAGCCTTGGCAGCATGCCTGGCCTAGCACTGGCCTGGCCCACCTGGCCTGGCCTTGGCCATAGCCTGGCATGGAAGTAAAGGCCTAGCCTGGCCTGGCGTTGCCTGGCCTGGCCCTGGCTGCCCAGCCCTGGCCTGGCCCTTGCCGTGACACTAAGGCCTAGCACTAGCCATGGCCTGGCCCTTGGACCTAGCCTGGCCTAGCACCAGCCTAATCCTGGCCTAGCCCCAGCCCTGCTCTGGCCCTGCACCAGCCTAGCCTAGCCTAATCCTGGCCCTAGCCGGACCTAGCCCTTGCCTAAGCCTGGCCCCTGGCTCTGGCCTAACCATAGGCGTGACACCAGCCTAGGCCTAGCCTTGGCCCCAGCCCCAGCCCCAGCCTGACCTAGCCCCAGCCTAGCCCCAGCCCAGACACCAGCCTCTGGCTCAGCCCTTGCCTGGCCTGGTCCTGGGCCTGGCTCTGGCCTAGCCATGGCTTTAGCCTAGCACATGTATTGAGCATAGGCTCTTTCCTGGCCGTGGCCTAGCCTATCGCTAGCCTATCCCAAGGCCTAGCCCTAACCCCAGGCATAGGCCTAGCCTGGCCTGGCCCCAGCCTAGCACTAGCCTGACCCCAGGCCTAAGCCCAGCCACAGTCCCAGCCTAGCCCACAGCACCAGTCCCAGCCCCTAACCCCAGGCTCGTCCCTGTCCCAGCCCGCCCTGACCATAGGCCTAGCCTAGCACTGGCCTGGCCCCTGGCCTGGCTGTGACACTGGCCCTGTCGCCTGGCCCTGGCCTAACCCTGATGCTAGGCCTAGTGCTTGATGCTAGGCCTAACACTTGCCTGACCATAAGCCTGAGTCCTGACAATAAGCCTATGGTAATGTTGGCCTTGGCCTAGGCCTGGCCCCAGTGACCACCCTATCCTAGCCCTGCCTAATCTTGGCCTGGCCCTAGGGCTGGCTCTAACCCTAGCCTGGCTAAGCCTAGCTCCTGTCCCCTGGCCTGGACTCTTGCCTAGCCCTATCCATAAGGCCAGGCCTTAATGCTGGCCTGGTCCTGGCCTGGCCTTGGCCTAGCACTGTCCTGGCCTGGCCTGATCCTGGCCTGTCCCTGCCCTTAGCTCTAGCACTAGCCATGGCATCTGAGCACTAGCCTGGCCTGGCCATGGCCCTGGCCCTGGCACTGGCTCTGGCCTAGGCGTGGCCTGGCTCTGGCCTAGGCCCTGGCCTGGCCTGGCCCTAGCCTAGTCCTAATCCTAGGCCTCTCCCTTGCACCAGCCAGCATCACTAATCCTGGCCCCAGCACTTGCCCTAGCCTGGACCCCAGGCTCTGGTCCTGGCCCCAGGGCCTGGCCTAGGCCTGGCTGACACTGAGCCTAGAAGCCCAGCCCAGATCCTGAGCCCAGCCTACAATCCCAGCCTAGCCCGGCTGCAGTCCCAGGCCTGCCACAGCCTCGGCCCCTGGCCTGACCCCAAGAGCCCTAGCCTAGTGCTAGCCTTGACACTAGCCTTAGCGCTAACAATGGCCCTGGCCCTAAACCTGGCCATAACCCTAGACCCTAGCCTAGGGCCTGGCCCTCATTGCTAGTCCTGGTAGCACAGTGCTAACCATAGTGCTAACATTAGCCTTAGAGCCTGACCTGACCTGACCTAACAGCTGAGCCTGACCCTAGGCTAGTCCTGGCCTGGCTCTGGCCTAGGCCCTGGCCTGGCCTGGCCACTGCACCTGGCCTGAGCCAGGCCCTGGCCTCGGCCCTAACCTGGCCTGACCTGGCCTGGAGTCTGGCCTAGGCATGGTGTGGCATTACCCCTGGCTCTGGGCCCAGAAATAGGGCACTAAATAGCTGGCCTAAATCCAGGCCCGACGCTAGGCCTTGCACCTGGCCTGGCCCCTAGTCCTGGCCCTACATGTCTTTAACCTGTACCTAAGGTAGCGCTAACCGTTGCCAGAAACCTGGCCTGGCCTGGCCTAGCCTAGGCGCCTAACCTAATCCCTAACCTAAACGGTGCCCTAGCCCTGATCCTAGAGCCTAGTCACAGACCTAGCCTAACCATAGCCTAACCTAGCCTAGCCTAGCCTGGCCGTGATGTTAGCCTTAACACTAGCCTTGACCTAACCATATCCCTAGCCTAACTCTTAACCTAGCCTAGCCTAACCCCTAACCCTAACCCTGGCCCTGGCCCTGCTGTCCTAAAACTCTCCTTAGCTTGAACCATAAACCTGGCCTAACTCTAGCCTAGCCCTAATGGCCAATCCCAGACCTAAGCCTAACCTAACCCCAGCCTAACCCCTAACCTAACCTAACCCCTAATCCTAACTCTAACCCTAACCTAATCGGTAAACCCTCTTTTTGCCCTAAAGCTAAAGAGTAACGCTAACACTAACACTAACCTAACCCTAACGCTAAACCAAGCCCTGCACCTTACCCGAACCTAAATCCAAGCCTAAACAAACCCTAACCCTAAATAGCCAAACCTAAGCCTCGAAAACCTAACCTAATCCTAACCTCACCTAACCCTAACTCTAACGCTAACCTCTTCTAACCTAAACTAGAGTAATGCTAATACTAATACTAACCCTAACCTAGCTTTAAACCAAACTCCTTAACCTACCCTAAACATTAATTCTAACCCTAACCTAACCCTAACATCACCCCCTACACCTACCCCCTACCACTTCACCTCCCTACTCCTACCTACCCCCTAACCCCTAACCCAATCCATACCCTAACCCCTAACCTTAACCCTAACTCTAATTCTCTAACTCCTAACTCCTAGCTCCTAATCCCTATCCATAGTCCTAAGCCTAACCCAACCCTAAATCAAACTCCTAACCCTAACCTCAACCTTAAACCCTAACACTAACCCCCTAACTCCTAATCCTAACTCTAACCCCAACCGTAAGCCTTAACACTAACCTTAACCCTAACTATAACTCCTAGCCTCAATCACCCCTAATTCTAATTTTCCAATTTTAATCTTACTAATTTAATTTAATTTTAATTCTAATTTCCTAATTCTAATTTTAATTTTAATTTTATTTCTTACTTTACTTTAATTTTAATATTTAATTTTAATTTTAATTTTACTTTAATTTTAATTTTTGTTCTTAATTTTTTAATTTGCTTCTAATTTTAATTTTTAATTTTAATTTTAATTTTACTTTTAACCTTGCACCTAATTTCCTTAGTGGACCTACCCTTATCCCACCCTAACCCCTAACTCCTAACCCCCACACGTAACCCCAATCCTACCCCCCTACCCCTAACCCTAACCCTAACCCTAAAACTAACTCCTAAACCTAACCTCAACTCCTAACTCCTAACCTTTTATGTAACCCTAAACCAAACTCCTAACTCTAACTCCTAACTCTTCCACCTTAATCTTAATTTTAATCTTAAATTAAGAGTAATAAGCACCTAAAATTTCCTATTCCCACCGAATTTTAATTCATCAAGCACTTAATTCCATCTAATTTTCACTTTAATGTAATATTTACCCAAAATTTTTTAATTTTACACCTCCAACCCCAACTTCCAACTTTCTAACTCAACCCCAGAGAGTAAGCACCCCTAACCTACCCCTAACTCCCTAATAACTAACCCTTAACTCCTAATCCCACCCCAAATCCCTAATACTCAACTATAAATTCTTAATGACACTAACCCTAACCTTAACTCCTAACTCCTAACTTGACCCCTTTAAATCAACTCTTTTAACTAAACTTCACTCCTAACTTCCTAACCCCAATCCCAAACTTTCTAACCCCTAAACCTAAGAGTAACGCTAACCCCAACCTAACCCCTAAAAACTAACCTAATCCTAACACTAACCCCCAACCCCAACCCCAACCCAACCCCCTAACCCTAACTCCAAACCTAACCCCTAACCCACACATACCTTTAACTTCACCCCCTACCCCTACCCCTAACTCCCCAAATCCTAATCTCCAATCCTGACTCCTTTACCCCACTTATCCCCAATCTCCAACCTAACCCTGCCCCCTACCCCTAACGCCAACCCCTAAAATCACCAACCCTAAACCAACCTCAGCTCCAGCCCAGCCCTAACCCTAGCCCCAGCCCCAGAATCCAACCCTAGCACCAACCCCCAACCATGTAATCCCGGCCTGAAACTCTAAACCCCAACCCTAACCTATCCCAAACCTGACCCCTAATTCCCTAACTACAACCTAACACTAACTCCTAAATTCCTGCAACTCCTAATCCTATCTCTTTGACCTTACTGGAAACCCACAACTATAACCCCTAACCTTAGCCTAACCCCTAGCCCCTAATCCTATCCCAGCTCCCAACACTAACCCTAACACTAACCTTAACCCCAACACAAGACCTACCCATAACTCTAACCATAACCCTAACCATAACACTAACTCCTAATTCTAACCCTAACTTGCCTAACCCCAACGCTTAAATCCTACTGGGTTACCTATCTGCTTCAACTTACTTTCTAATCTAATATAACCCAATCTTAATATTACTAATTCCACCACCACTCTCTGTGTCATTCACTCCTAACACTAACAATATTAAACATAACCCTATCCCCTAAACTCCAAACACTAACTCCTAATCCCTAACTTTAACACTAAATGCTAACTCCTAACCCCTAACCCCTAACACAAATATAATCTTATCTCACCTAATACTAACCTAAATCTCTAATCTTACTTCTAACTCAACTCCTAATCCCTAAAAATAAACCAAAATCCTAACACTAACCCCCAACCCTAAATCCAATACTGGCCCAAACCTAACCCAACCCTAACCCCTTACCCCAATCCCCCTCTATCCTAATCCCAACTGCACCTAGTCCCAGGCCACGCCTAGCCCCAGTGCTAAACATATCCCTAACTCCTAGCCTAATCCTAAATTAACGCTAACCCAACCCAAATCCTAACTCCTAATTCTAATCCCTAATTCTAAATCTAAGCTCTTGAATCTAACATCAACCCCTAAATGGGCATATTCCAACCCCTAACCCAACGCTAACCCTATCCCGAAGCCCCAAAACCAACCCTAACCCAAACCCCAACATTAAACCTAACCTAAACAACACCAACACCACATTAAACCTAACCCCTAACCACAACCCCCCTAAACCAACCCCAACTCTTAACCCTAATCCCAAATCGTACATCAACTCCTAACACAACTACTAAACATAACCTGGACCTAACTCAAAATCTAAACTTAATCGCCACCCCTAACTCTAATCCCACTATAATACTAATCCCTAATTTCCTAATTCCTAATCTCCTACTTTACCTAAAATGATAACTCCTAATACTAATTGTGAACGAGGTAATCGCGATCGCAATCCTAAATCTGACTCTTACCTTGACTCCTAATATCAACTTTAACTCTAATATTAACTCTAATACTACTAAGTAATTTTAAACTTATTCTAATTCCAAATCTTATCTCCAATTTTAATCCCAATTCCTAACCTAACTGTGAACAGTAACCTAACTCTAACCCTCTAACTCCTAACCCCTAACTCCTAACCCTAACCCCTAACATTAACCCCAACACTAATGCTAACCCCAACCTTATCCCTAACCCAAAATCAACCTAACTCAAACTCTAACCCTAACCCAACCGTAACAGTAACCCTAACTCCTAAATCCTAACCCTAACCTCAACTTAACTCCTAACTAAAATCCCCTAACTGACTGAATTCCTAACTAATTCCCACCTCAAACTAACTTTCACCTTAACATAATTCCTAAATCTTAACTTAACACGAACTCCTAACTCCTAATCCCTAATCTTAACTCCTAATTCCTATTTCTAAACTGAAACTAAACTTTCTAATCCTAAAACTAAGAGTAACACTAATCTAAACATAACCATAACTCCTAACTTTAACAAACAATAATCTCCATTCCTAACTCCTTTATCCCTAACTCTAAATCTAAATCCCTAAACTTAAATTCAAATCCCTAACTCCTAAACTTAATACTAACTCCAATTCCTAACCCTAACCCTAAACCTCTTCTAAATCTAAACCCTAAGAGTAACACTAACCCTAACACTAACCCTAACCCCTAACCCTAACCCTAAACCAAACACTAAACCATACCCCTAACCCTACCCCGAGCCCTAACCCTAAACCTAAACAAAACCCTGATCCTAAACCTAACCGCTAACACTAACCCCAACCCTAACAAAAACATCTAACCCTAACACCAAATCTAACCCTAAGCCTAACCCCTAACCCTAACCGTAACCCTAACCAAAACTCCTACCCCTGCCCCTAACCCTAAACCAAACCCTAACACCAAACCTAACCCTAACCTTAACTCTAACCCCTAACCCTAACCCTAAACCCAAACCTCTTTCTAACCCTAAAACCAAGAGTAACGCTAAACCTAACCCCAACCCTAACCCCAACCGTAAACCAAACCCCAACCTTAACCCCAAAGCTAACCCCAAACCCTAAACCCTAACCCCAGCTCCCAGCTCCTAGCTCCTATTCACTAGCTCCTAGCATTAGCCCTAGTCCTAAACCCATACTTAGCCCGAAACATAAACCTAACCCTAACCCTAACCCTAACCCTAACCGTACCATTATAATCCTAACACTAAACCTAATCCTAACACCAACCCTAACCCTAACCATAACCCCAACCTCAACCCCAAACCCAAGCCCAACCCCCAACCCTAACCCCTAACCCCAACCTCTAACCCCAATCCTAACCCTAAACCAAGCCTCTGCTTTAACCCTAAACCTAAGAGTAACGCCAACCCTAACCCTAACCCTAACCCCTAAAACTTAAACCTAACCCCCAACCCTAAACCAAACCCTAACCGCTAACCCTAACCCTAACTCCTAAAAGTAACCCTAACCCTAACCAAAACCCCTAACC